>NW_019062229.1:76481-111745 GCF_000696155.1 Zootermopsis nevadensis
ACAGGGATTCCAAAGTTGGTCCCACGGTATGACAAATGTCTCAATTCCGGTGGCGAATCTGTTGAAAAATAGCTGGACACTTGCTGTATCTGTTGCAATAAATATTTCCATGAAATTGTGTTTTGTTTCTGTAAACGGCCCCAGGGAAACTTACTTTGTGGACGAGCCTCGTAGTTGCAAAGAACTTGTAATCGCGGACTCTAAGGCTAAGTAAGTTACAAGCAGGTTTATTTGAAAACAAAATAGAAGGAAACAAATTCAGAACTTAAGAGATAAATTGAGAAAATTACACAATGTTAAAAATAAGAATTCTTAAGAAGGGAGTGCTGGGAACGTTCTGAAAATTTTTGGTGAAGTTATTTCTTGACAGACGATAATTTGGAAACATTATTGGAATATTTGGATCTAACTCTATCTAGTAGATAAATTCCCCACTGATACATTACCATGCTCAGAACAGCCCAGGACTGGATCTTATATAAACATTTAATAACATGTTAGATATTTACGATGGAGTGTAAAATAGAGTTTATGAACTCAAGACGTTATCGAAAACTCGTTGAGAAATCAAGCAGAAAGGAAAATTTTCAGTAAATATTTACGACACAGAATATGATAGATGGCGCCAAAGAATTTACGAAAGGAAAACATGTCAGTGCAGTCATACAGCAAAGATATTCCTGTGTCACAGAAAATTTGTTGATGGTTCCGTCACAGTCAACTACAGGCTTCTTTCTGTTCTGAAGAAACCACCCGATGCACGAAACACGACGGCTTTTTCTGAAGGCGAATGCCCAGGGAATATCAGTCAGATAGACAACTTTAAATAGGTCATGAAGTGTGTTGATCACGATAGCTAAAATTTTTTTTAATTCTGACGACAGGTCCATATGAACAGGATTCTTCCATCCTTTTCTCGGACTGGGATCTTGTTCATCTACGTTCTTGGCAGATGATCCAGAAGTGGTTTGCCATTGCCTTCTTCTGTGTGTGAATGGAGTAATTGTTGGGATGCCCCGGAGAAACCGGGGAAGAAGCCCCCGGAGGAAAACTCCGTGTTGCCTAGACCACGGCCTTGCCCAACACAAGTTATAAATTCGGGCACCGCCGGGAATCGAGCCCGAGACCCCAGGATTACAAGGCCAGCGTTCTAACCGCTAGACCAATGAATATAAAGGCCTATGGGCATGAATACAATGGCATGAACTGTATTTAAAGAAGGCGGTCTCAAATGAATAAAATGCACAGATTCTTCCTTTGTATACGTGTATTAACGATTTATTCCACTCCGAATGGAGAAAATCTCTCTCTCTCACTTTTAGAGTGGCTGAATGCATTATTTTTTTATATTTCCAGGGCTCTTTCGTTGACACATGTCCGACTCTTTCCAGTTCCAAGCCTGTTTACACCTCGCGGGAAGAAAACCTTTCACCTACTTCCGCAAATAAAATATTTAGACTATGACGATGAAAAATGTCTCACTTTTAACAAACAAACAAACATTCTCCGGTAATAGGTCTCTATAAGACAATACTGAACTAGTATGAACTCAGAACCGCAGCCAATATCCCGGAAAAAACCTCCCAATCCTCTTCATGGCCTTGTAAATGGTTTCGGCAAGAAATTAAATTTAATATAAGACTCAAAATAATGTACTTTTAATCTGACATTCCACACAATATGAACGTAAAACCAACGACATCCAAATGACCGTCCAATGTTTAGTGATTAAATATGCTATACATTATTAACACGTAGTCAACAATTTTAAGAATAATATTCGTAGATAAAAGAAATTAAGTTCAGGACAGCAATTAATGATCACTGTGATGGTTTCGCTGAAAATTCTTGGTAATGTCTTCCAAACTTTTAACCCCTGTAACACAACAGCAGCAGTCACATAGCCACAATAGATTCCCATAAAATCCGATGTAATAACGTCCTATATTATTTTGTCTCCGTCTGCCGGTCCACCTATGAGGTTTCGCATTTAATTATAGACCTATATGAATGTGTTGTCTCTACCTTCCGGGTGGATCTCCATATTTTACATCTGCGTGTTAACCTCACAGAAGTCTAATCGACTAATTCAAATTAATTATATGCCCCCATAACAAAGTTCCGAAAAATGTATCTCAGTCTTTCTCGAGTACAAAATGTATCGGCTATATGAATATTTCACAATTCAATGACAGAATAAAATGCCTTCAAAGCAGGCAAATAAATATATCATATTATAAATTTTATTTCCTGAGATGTCATTTAATAGAAAAGGCTTTGGTTCTCACAAAGCTGAATTAAATCTGGAAAATATAGGGCCTACCTTATTTATATGGTAGTTTACAATTTGTATTCATGGAAACCATAAATATCTTGTTTTAAGTGTCATCAAAAATTGTTGAAAAAGTACTCTAGCTGACACCACCAAACACCAAATGTCTTAAGGATAGAATCAGTCGTTACTTTTCAGCAAGAAATCTCGTTCGTAGCATAGAAAGGGATAAAATAAACACTATGTTAACAATAATACTAATGCCAGTTTATTTACAGTGTAAAGAGTTGAGTGTTAACAAGTATTGTAACTGGAAATCGAATTTTAAACGCTGTTGGACTATTCCTAAATATATGCAACTTACAACAAATTCTACATTTTCTTTAGAATTAAAACAGTGCGTATATTTGCTTTACAGTTATTTTACTAAAATGGATACACGGGGGACTGTTTTTTGTTTCATATTCCATTACATCATTTAATCTCGCAGGTCTGACTTCCCCCCTTCGTCTCCTCGAAATTTATCCTCGTAACATTTTACAATTCACATGAAGCCATATCCGCCAAGCAATTATCAACACACACTATACAGTCATATGTTTTTGATTATGTAGGCCTATCACAACCTTGTTCAATACTAGTCTTTTGTTTATTTCTTCAAATTTATTTTGTCCTGTTCGTGATTCTAATCCCCAAATCTCAAATAGCAATTCTAGATACCACGCTTTAAATAGCGATTTGAAAGTAAGCTTCAGTTTCTCTGAGAATATTACCATATTTACTTGCTTTAACACAAATATGTTTCGAATTGCAATAACATACCGACGCAGGAATCTTGTGGTCCGGTCATTTTACCCTAACAGTGACTATACAAGCAATGCTTTTAAACACGGTAAATGTGAAAGAGAAATGTATGCGTAGGTTGGAGAGAGGTAGGGGCGGTCCGTTTTACTATATAAAATAGCCGCTGAGAGCAATGATAGCCAGTGGATAGCACACAAAGAGCGGGAAATGGAGATAGACTAGCGGCAAACAGATGCGATGTGGAAAGCACCCAGATAAAGGGTTGAATCAGTGCGAACACTCCGTCAGGATTGTTTATTACGAAACGTAATTGTATCTTGATTTATTTAACGACACTTATTAAAAGTATTGGTACCCATGGCAGCATTTATTTGGGCACTCTCAATTGTCTACATAAATTTTGTACAAGGTTTCGGAGACGGCTCTGTCTCGGTATTTAGATAAGGGGAAAACGAAACGCACCTTCCTTGGCATTCTGATAAGGGCAGGAATTACGTATATAACGGGGCCCCATAATCTAATGATTCTCGAAAAGTTTGTGAAAATGTTTGATTCATAGTAAAAAAAAATTTACGCCTTATATGGAGTCAAAAATCATTGCTGTATTTAAAAAAATGTGCCTTTGGCACATATCCTGAGTCAAATGAACCCAGTTCACTTTCTCACAAATTACGTGTTCGAGATCGATGTTAATATTATTTCCACGTCTGGGAGCACCAGATTCCAGATTCCAAATGATCTCTTCCGTCTAGGTTATTTGTACAAATACTTAAATAAATGAACGGCTAACGCTACCATATATAAAGCATTCGTTCTGACCTCAGTACCCAGCAAACATTTGAGTTGTTTTTTTAATTGCAATTATTTATACAATACCGAACTATGCCCCCTTTGATGTATTGTTTAATTAACGGAAGAAAATATATTGAGATTTGGTTTAATTAAATAAAACCACCTGACCTGTTTTAGAATAGAGGTTTCCGGTTGAATTTATTTACGCAATAGTAGATTACGGGATTCAGTACTTTATATTTATTATACACATACACAAAATATGAAGTACGTTAAAATTTGTAAAGGTAGAGAACGCAAAACAAAAATATCATACATGATGAACATTCACATTTAAATAATATGAAAATATCGATAGACACACACATGAGAAATTCCCATTTGTTTTATAGCCATTAACATTTACTATTTATTTTTGTGTGTACATCAACAATAAAAATATATTATAAAAGTTTGTTAATTTAAAATATGTTTACAGAACTCCCTACATCAATAAAAATTTAGTTGCAAATTTCGCCCAGAAAGATATGGGCATACCACACGAAATTCAAACAACACACCTACGAAATAACAACCTGTATTTACAGTCTTGCACACAAACGAATGACTGTGCTTCCGAGATAAACTTTCTGGGCATCGTTCTTCAAAATGTTAATTTACGAATTCAACCATTCTATTACGATGTTTTTGAGAGAAAGCGCACTACATAAATTCTTACATTGTGACATCATAACTTACAGTGGAATAATAACATTACAGGCAGCACTGCCAACGTAATCACAACGTTAGTTGCAAATTCCAGCCATCTGTATTAAGATCTGGAGAAATTGAGGACTCCTTAAATATCGAAGAGGAACAGAACATGACAGTACAGGCTGCTCACTAATAAACTGCATTTAGTTTCTTTTAGAATGGAGGTAAAGCCGTTAAAATCATTTAAAACACTAACGCCTTCATAAATATGCATTCAAGAAATCGATTATTTGGAAATCTGTGCGATAATGTACGAGGTGCGATCGGAAGGTTTCCAGACTGCGCGTATAAAACCCCGTACACTTATCTCAGGTATTAAATTCATCCATCACCCTCGAAGTAGTTCCCCTGGGAGTGAACACAACGATCCCAGCGCCGTTGCCAAGCCTGGAAGCATCCCTGGAAATCTTTCTTTGTCAGCCTGTCAAGCACCATCTGCGATTCTGCCTGAATCTCTTCTATCGTCTCAAATCTCCTTCCCTTTAGCTGAATTTTCATCTTTGGGAAGAGGAAGAAGTCACACGGAGCTTAGAAAGGAAGTTGGGGTCGGTTCTTATACGCGCAGTCTTAAAACTTTCCGATCGCACCTCGTACATAGAATCATACTTAAGTAAACGCTGGACTGCATCTTTACTTTCTTGGCAACGAATCACAGATTGCAATTTGAAACGTAAGTTCGTAAGAATGATTACGACATTAGATTTATTCACCAAATTTGGTTGAATTAATTCTTACGTAAAGTTCCGAAAACCAGTTGCCACAATTACGACTGATCTGCAAACTGAATATATAGACAGAGAGACAGACTGGCAACAAATTATTCTTCTCTCTTTCGGCCTAAATCAACGCCCACAAGAGGTTTTAAACAAAATTCAGTATCATTTAATAATTCACATAACACTGTCGTGAATTAAATGAGAATATTATAATACCATTTTAAATTAAATATGATATTTCCTCGATTTTATGATCCACTTTTCACATTTTAAATTTTTTGAAATCGGGGCACGTCTCAAACCTGTTGGCGTCTAAGAATCCACACAGCGTATTTCTTCCTGAAAACCTATTACAAAGTCAAGGTTGCGTCTTACAATTGATGGCGTCTTAAAATAGAGTAAATAAGGTTTTTAAGATATAAGAAAGGGCAGTAATAATGACTGGAAACCAGCATGCATGATTACTTGAAAATCTACTGAAATCAGTCCACGGTATGTCCCCTTGAAAAGTAGACGGTGCATTAATTATGAATGCTAGTGTCTTTGCTTATCACAGATTTACAATTAAACCGGAAGTTAAAAGTCTCCGTTATAAATAAGCTGGCACACTAAGTGTTAAGTAGATTTTGTTGTTCATTGCTGACAATCGTGGGCGAAAGAAAACTCTCTTCAGAATAATTAAGTTAGAAGTTGGACAAGAGGATGCTTTTGAAATGACTGCTGAGTGACTCATTCTTATATAAGTGGGGGAAATGTCTCTGAAACAAAAAATTAGGGCAGAATTTGGGCGACGCTGAAATATCACAAGCAAATTAAAAAAAAAACTGCTTTGTATTTACGACTGAGTAATTAATTTGACGGATATCTTTTAGAATTAAAGCTAGGTTGTAGTTTCTGTGAGATTCGTATAATTGTTATTTTCAGAAAGATTTAAATTATATGAAGTGAGTCACTTATTAGTTATTCTTTCGTCGGAAATCAAGGCACTGAAAGATATCGAGAGAAAGGTTTTCTTGCCTTTGTTTCCCATGCAATCCACTCGCCTTTCGTAATATTACACAAAATAATTTGTAACGAGGACAAATTAAATGCAAAATCCTAATGTTAAGTCTGAAAATTAAAAGGGGAGAGACTGTTTGGAAGTTTTATGAATGGATGGAAAGATATTATTAAAATAAACGTTAATATTATAGGGTAAGATAGATCGGATTGGATTCGTGTGACTCAGAATAGGGACAACTCGTGGGCTGTTTTGAACACAGCAATGAACATTCGGATTCCGTAAAAGTTGATAAACTCAATTACTTGAGCGACGATTAGGTTCTCAAGGAGGGCTCTGTTCCGTGGATTTAGATTGCAACGCTAACACCACCAGCTAACGACGACCGAAATCAGAGCTGTTCTGTCGCTGACTCTTCAGTATCAATCAGATTTAATCACAGTGATTCTTGTGGGCTGTGTACTACGACTTTCGTCCGCCAAGCACCACCATTTTCCACAAGCTCCATGCTATCTAGCATAGATACTAGGGCGTAAGATACCTCAGAGCAGCTAGCAAGATACTATCTTACGCTATGAAATATGAACCCAGTGCAAAGAGTTATAACACGATGCAGTGAAGATAAGCTTTGGTTTTTGGTCCGCAGGCTATGTGTTAGTTAACTGGAGTTTTAATCCTTTGAAGCACAAATTTCATCAAAATAATATTTCATTTTAATGCATGTCCCACCTCCGAGAAAAAAATACAATGCATCATTACAATGCTGTTTATACTGAGAATTACGTAAATACACGAGTACACTCTATGGAAAAAATGTGGTGTTACTGAATGTTAAAGCATGCAGTACATTGAGTTACCACTGTTTCGTAATACGTTATAATGAAAAGGTAACTATATGTACCACCTGCTTTAACAATTGCAACCTGTGGATTTAGTACGATCAAATAACAAACACGTATTATGTCCTTAAACAGCATTAACCACTGATATTTGGAATGGGATCGCTTTGTGTTTTCTTCACGGTACGGACTGAGTTTCTAAATAATACTCAGATGAGTTTCTGTTTCAAAAGTTAAAACACGGGCAGCGGAATTTTTCCTTTATATTAAATTTTGAGATGATAATTTGAACCCATTCAGCAGTCCACTGTAAACAATTTTTACCCAAAACTTTTTTGGTTATGTCATATACACACACGACTTCACTCTTACTCTGCTCTTATCGGAAGGACGAGCGGAGATTGCCTGGGAACCTTCTAACAACAAGATGCTCTTTCTACGTTTCCCGCCTCGAGAAACGAAGTGTCTCTCACTTCTCCCCACCATGCTGATGCTTCTGATCTTCTGCTGTTCTTCGTAACTCTCTCTTTCGGCTTCAGTACGTTAAGGATTTAAAAGCGTCATCCCTAGGTACTGCCCCGCGTTCCGCCGCCCTGGTTGATCCGATCCACGCAGCTTCTTAAGTCGGCAATGACTAAATCATCATTACGCTACAATCTGCGCTCACGTCAATATAAGGAGAAAGAAGAAATGGCTCCCTGCTGTGATGTGGGCTGCGTCTCCGTGAACGCCAGGGGACGCTGAGAGTGATCTATCACTTCGACATGCGATACGCAACGCTACCACACCCTCTCACCCCACCATCTCACTGTCCATCCCCACAGGGCATCCTGCTATTATTACCCTACCCATTACCTCTAATAGATTGCAATATCCCTTTTCGTTCCTGCAGTTTTATGGCACGTACATGTATATAAGAAAAAAAATGGCTCACATCACATTGACCTTATAATGGAAGAAGTGATTTTGAGAACTGTGCCACCTTATTATTTGATTTGACTTTATCGTCTGCTAATGTCTCTCCGTCAATATTTCCCCGCTATAATGGTCAATCTTAACATTATATAAAGTCAATTTCCGAAAAATATAATTACGCGCTTAATGTACTAACCTTGTAACTAGGTCCGTAACCATGACAAAATTATAATTAAATGGAACACCACGGCTATATACGACCTATGAGTTCCTTACTCTGCAATATTCGTCACCAAGATTTACGTTTTCGTGATACCTCTATGCGTTTCCTGATGAGGAATTACTCAAGCAGCGTACGTATCCCAGTAACAAAACTATGTACACCCCGATTAATTCTGCTCATTAGTTCTGTTACGGAAGTGTTGTGGGCTTTTTAGTCTGGAATAAAACAAGGCTTCGAGTGTTTTCGGGTGTCTAGTCGTGTGAGAATTGAGGCAAAGAATGTCCCCGAAACGCTGAATGTTAACTCTGTTCTCACACGGCCGATCGCCCGAGATGACTCCATTGCTTTCAAACGCCGTGATATCTTCAGTCAGATCTTATAAAGCATCCTCCATAACGTTAATACCACAGTCCCTCGATATTATTCTGAGATGAGAAACCACAAGCCTACCTTTATTGCAGGGTATGACGTCAGGATTTTTGTCGTCCATTTCGTAAAGGTCCTCCACGTCGGAACGGAGCGGAAGCCCCGCTTTCTCTTTCAGCGTCAGGTCGCCGGGACGAGCAGGACTCCCTCTATTCTGAGCTCGTAGACGCAGAGCGCCGACAATAATAATAGCGACCACCAGAAGCACAGCTACAACCCCGATCAGAATTCCCAGGACTGGGTTCAGTTCGAAAGGCACCGGAGTCCCTGCGCCAAGAGAGGGTCAATGTCACTGAACCACGCACGAATGCAACGTGTTCTGATTATGTGACCTAGACCACACACCAATTCAATTCTACTTCCATCTCGATACAATCAGAGACGCATCTTCTGATGTTAATTTTTAATTATCACGTCTTAAGATAATTTAAACAGTTTTGTTAATTATGATGTCGAAAAAAAGACGTCCTTACGGAGCCAAGTTCTGGTCTTCATAAAACGAATTTTTAAAAAAAAGTGAGCCATGTTGACACTCACCAGTTTGCTTTTCGGCAACTTTAAGAGTGAAACCCTCGACGACGACTGGGTCGCTCTTCCCTTTTGAATTAGCAGCGTAGACGAGCATCTTGAGCACCATGCCAGGACCAAGCCCGCTGACGCTGAACACAGGGAACTTGGAGGAGACATTGGCTTGCAGTTGGCCCGTCTGCATGTCGAACATTTCAAGCAGGAAGTACTGTGGTTGGCCTCCATCGAAACCCTCCACGCACTCCACTTCCAAAGACTCCGTAGTCTGGTTAAGCAGAGTACAGTTGAATGGTGTGTCTGGGTGGCCTGGGGAAAGTCGAAACCAGGAACTGCTTAGGGACCGCTGAACTTGTATTACAACCCATATGAAACCTAAAAAGGCTGTTAATTTTAGAAGGTAACAGTTACAAACTAAAATTATAACGTAATTATCAACAGAATAAAAACATTAAAAGCAGAAGAAGATACAGGTGAAATATAAATCTTCTTGTCGGCCATCTAAAGGCAAGTCCCTCCGTAAACAATATGATGACACATAATTTGAATTAAAAGCTTACATTTATACACCGAAGCATTGAACAGCTTTTGTATTCGGGAGGTACCAAGTTCAAAACTCGGCTACGAGGCAAGCTATCCCGACTGAGGCTTTTGGTGGTTTTTCTCAGTCATGAAATGTCAGGGACTGGCTTAAAATTATACCACGACCACCTCTTTCCATATCCTTCAAATTCGTCATTCATTAATAATCCTGTCACTCGACACGATGTTTACTCTGCGCTACTGATGACGTTGTTAAGTAATGTACAAATTAATGATACACAGCTAGGCCAACAGATAGGCTATTAAGTTAATAATTATGGACCTCAGATGTGTAGATGGGTATTACACGTTGTAATAATATTTTTCAGCAACACATTATATGTGTTAATTTAAGGAGAGTCACAAATAGTAAATGCTTCCGAAAAGAAAATGTAAATCTAAAAGAGAAACGAGCCTAGTATGTTTTTGAGTGTTAATACATTAGTATTTAACTACTTATGTAATAACTAATAACACAGTAATTTACTTATAGGACGTGAACTTGTCTTTGTGGTTATTAAGAATCATAACGGTAAGACGTAGGGGTTTGGATTTACGTATTCTTAATCACGGCTGTCCCTACAGTACGGCCCGTGGGCCGAATGCTGATTGAACAAATATTAATTTTACATCTTCCACTTTTAAATACAAAAGTAGTCTACTTGTGTACACTGGGTGCATACTCGTATATTAAAAAAGGGCTGGCCTCGAAGTCGCGATAATACAATATTTGATCAAGTGGCCTCCTGCGAAAAAGCTTGGACATCCCTGATATAGAACATAGCAGTACATAAACTAAGTAAGATATTCAGTATTTATTTTATTCAGAAGAAGTAATTGCATCGATCCCATATGACAGCGTTTCTCAACGTGTGGTACGTAAGCCGATACTGAGTGGTACGCGAACTAAGTAAGAAAATCAAAAGTTAATATCAACATAAATAACAGTTGTCCCTGAACGCATTTGGTCAGTGGTACATTTAATGTGTTAGAATTAGTGGTACCCCATCGAAAAAGGTTAAGAACCCCTGCCTCATGGGATCTGGTATTTTTTACACTAGGTATATACGGACGCCAACATTACGCGAGGAGAGCCAAGAGTCAGTACCTGCTGCAATAACATGGAAGACACATGGTTCTCTCTGTTGGCCCGCAGTATTGCTGGCCCAACACATGACGGTCCCGTAGTCAAGTTCCGTCATGGGCGTATACGTCAGCATGGACTGCGAGGTTGTTGAGCCACCGTTAGCAGCCGCAGTTTTGTAGAGGCCTTGAGCTACGTCGATCGTCTCGGCTGTGTTATTGAAGGACCATTTGAAACTGTCGGGAGATGGGTAGGCCTCTACCTCACACACCACATGAGCGTTCTCATGCCGTGCTACTCCGTAAACACGCTTCTGGTCTGGTCGACAGATCGGTTTGTCTGTGAATAACAATTAGTGTTGCGTGTCACACAACATCATAAAGTAGCGCTGTCTGTTAATAGCAATAAGCCAATACTATATATCGCAAAGAAGTGTTAAAAATTAATATTTTTTATCAAAGGCTTATCACATGACTTCTTAGTAGCATAAAATCCTGGGGTTTATTCCGAAGCATTAAAACATTGGAATCCCGTCTATTAAAAAGAAAAAAAAAATCACTTGGTTGTGAAAGATAAAGAAATCTCACTATAACCACGTGTAATGTAATTAAAAAATACGCAACGTAACGTTTCTTTCAACTGTCTCGAACGTTTCAATTAAATGTACAAGACAGGAAAGGCGTACTATTTGAAGTACAGTGGCATTCCAAAAGTGTTCTTCACGCCACGCTACGTAAGCTATTGTTGCACTAAAGCCACACGTGACCAAATGAAACACAGTTCCGGCTGTTGGAGAAAAATGCCGCCGGCCGTGTGGGTTGACTACCTACTGGGGAAACTGCGACAGACAGACACTCAGCCATAGACATGAACGAGTTTAAAAATTAATTTTATTTAAATTACTTTAATTATGTATAATTATAATAATTATATAATTGAAAAATAAATTTTATTTCATGAGGAAGATTCCTGTAAACATATTTTACAAAAAAAGTTTATAGTCATTACGAATTTAAATCGAAACTAATACGTTTACTTTTTAGTTAAGCAGCAGCACAAAATCTAGTTTCTAACATTAAACTATAACATTTTTGCAAATTATCCTCCACGTTCACAACGTGAAAAACGTAAGGAACACAGGGTATAACGTCGACAAGACGCTTTCAATGCAGCGCTGGTCGTACTGTGGGCTTCCCTTCATTACGATATATCTCTGGCATTGTGCACAATAAATCCTTGCGAACACAACACATTGATTTAATCATAGGGCTATTGTGACGGTATTTCACTATGCTTAAAATCTCTCCTCGCCTACACATCCAGTCTCCAGTCAGCCTACAATTGTAATTCACAAAGTAATCCCGTGCTGGATTTGGAACGGAGACTGTTACTCAAAAGCCAATAACTCCCTCCTACCAAATTAATACATACGTATACGTGGCAGTCTGTAAGTATTTCCTAACATTGCACAGCCCAAAATATAAATTACAAAACAGGCTCAGCACTATATATATGAAACGTGGCTTATAATCTGCGACTTGATACTGAAGCTCTTATTAAATAAACAAGAACAATTAATTAAAAAGACAATGACAATTACTTTTTACAATTTATATGTATTTTAATGTTTTGAAACAGTGTTTACTGCGCGTATCACCAATTTTATCATTCAGCAACACTGAATATTGCCCAGATTGTATTCTTGGGTTTCTTACGAAAATCTGTCATTTCCCTGAACAGCATTAATGAACTGGTCTTTGTAATGGAGATGCATTCTGTTTATATGATGCTGGAAATGAATTTTAAATATTATTTATTTGAGCGACATGCTTCAGATGGCTAAATAATTTCATGCTATTGAAGCGTTCAAAAGTATAAATTGTTCTGAATTTGGTAAAATGACTCCACATTGCAAAACGCTGTTATCGGCGTAATATTAACCATAAAATCAAAAAACCATTTACTTTTGTATTTCTAATTGACGTTAATTTTAAAGTGCCTATATTGTATTACGAAATATAATTATATGAAATAAAACAGAGATACAATTACGTGATTAAATATTTGATTACGTTTCGTCAACGCATTACACTTAAACTGTCAATTATTATGCACACAATTTCTTTATTTTAGAGCCTCAAATTGAAAAACGCTTATTCAGGATTATAAAGTAGATTAACTACACATACTCTGAAAGTGTGACGTAAGTGTTAATTCATCAAGGGGCACCTATGTAGCAAACACTGTAAGAACGAGACTATACAGTAGGTGTAACGCCAGCAGTCCACGTGTTTAAGGAAAGACAGACTCACAGGGCCTAAGATTATCAAAATTGATTAATTTAATTGAAAGCTAATATTCTCACTGGGTCGTGTGGGACAGAATAAAATGTGTACCACATTTTTATTTGAACACCGGAAGGAAATCGATCTCTTCACAGATGTAGATATAAATGGGAGGATAATATTAAATAGACCTCAAATTAATTACGAGTGAGGGTGTACACCAAAATTCATCTAAGTAAACACTAGGTAAAGTGGAGAGATCTTTGTAAAGATGATAACAAACCACGAGCTTCCTATAATGGCGAAGAAATATTTGACCATCTCAATGGACATCAGCTACCTAACATGGACTTCTCTCCACAGAGTTATTTAGGTTATATATTCATTAACTTTGACATCGAACTAAAATTTTGATTTTATTATAAGCTACTCTAAAACGAGTGACAACGTATGTATCTGTACGAACTTAAAGAAAATAAATTTTGTTATAACAATCACAACCGCGCAATAAAATTGTTATATGACACCGTTTTCTGGAATATATAAATAGATTTGTGCATATATAATATTGTGTTTTACTCAATTTCATCTTTTGTTTGTTCTGTACATGTTATTTATAAAAGTCTTGTCAGTAGGTTAATCTTAAAACCTCAGAAGTTTTATCTTCTATTTTTTTCAGATAGTCGGTCGAAAACAAACAAGACGCCTCTTATTGGTTTTGCATTTACCAGAGAATAAATATTATATTTATTACAAGCATTCTCTAATAAATAAAACTAAACAATTTACTTATTTATTGTGAAATAAGTTAGTGAAAATCGCCTGTTTTGCCCTTCACTCCTTGCGACTTCTTAAGACAATAAATACCCGCGTATTTCTACCAACGTGCCAATATTGACCAAAGCCTTTTTCGCGGTAGAGACAACAGGGCATCGGCACACAACGTAAGCATCTAAGCAACGTCAGTCCACCGCACTACGTCCTTAGCTTCGTAGCATTAACACACTCACACATGACGCGGAGTTCCACTGTGTTGCTCTCCCCATCACCCTCCACATTTGAAGCGATGCAGCTGTAGTTTCCTGCCTGTTGGCGTCGAACCCCTTGCAGTGCCAACGCCTGGTTGCTCATAATGACGCCGCCTTTCTGGTTAGGCTGCACCGTCTGGCTCTAAAACATCAACGAATTCGGTGATTTTTTAGAAAGTGGAACAGGCAAACACACTCAAATTCGACGTTAAGATTCCATTGCATCATGAAATCCGTTGGTCAATACCTTGAGACACAGAAACAGCGCGAAAAGCAGGAATTATTGTTGGCCACGGGAAGTGTCATGAGCCATAAGTGTTAGTTTATATGTTTAAACAGGCCACGCACAGATAATCTTGAAGACAAAATCTTCTTTGGCCCCTGTGCTGGACCCAAGGCAATCGGAGCGTGAACCTAACTATTCATCTTCACACAGAGTCTGTAGCGTCAATTTGAATTGCCCACCACATGGGGTGTTTATGTATAGGCCAAAGTTCCCAATGGTAAAAGAAATTGTGACTTTTAAGAACGCAAGACGTTTTGAACGAAATGTGTTGTATTTTATTTTAAGGCGGAAGTTTTTAAACAATATTCCTCGGTCTCTGAATACGGTCAAGCATTTCCTAGAATTCAAAAAATCATAATTTTTCTACTATGTGAGTTTTTAGGATATAATAATACTATCTAAATACTTTACAAAGTTTCTAAAGAAGACAAACTAAACACAGTATCATATTATCAAACAACATTTGTTAACCAAGAAACTTATAATTAGTATAAAGCAGATTTGGAAATCTAAGAATCGTTTTTACTATAGTGCTACACAACGCAGAATTATAAAGGAATTACATGATTAGGCCTATATCTTCTGCATATACTACAGTGACTACATTATGTAAACTACAGACGCCTCAGAACGCAGTTCAGAAGCTAGGGATATTAGCAACGGAGTGTGACCTCAGAGGAGGCACCAATCAACAAAGTAAGCGGTCACACACCAACAAGATTTCACAAGGGACGTAAGGTTAATAATTTACGAAATTAAATGTTAATTACAAAGGCAGAGAACACAGTGTTTCAAGAGGATATTAAGCTAACAACAGTCTCATGCCGTCTGCCGAACAGTGGAAGCAGAACATCAATAGATTTAAATTTCACTGCATTAATACGGTTCTGTAACTAGTTCAAATACAAGGTAAGTATAATTCGCGATAACAGCAATCTTTTTGGTGAAACGGAATTGACCGAATAAATAACCAGACGACAAATAGTACCACAAATATGAATGAAAAAAAAGGTAAATCGTGTAGGAGATGGATATTTGACAATAGTCTATTGAGATGGAAGACAGTGAAGAATCAAAGCGGCTTACCTACACAAATCCAGAATTACAGTCACTGACGTACAATGCAGTAGACTTGATCTCGTTTAACATCCTTCGAATGCATAAGTTATGTAGCGTCCAAATGCATGATGATTTATGAATAGCAAATTTTGGAGAGGAAGCATCTGTGGCCTAAATCTCCTACTTTATATTCGGGAGGCCTCAGAGGCCGGCAAAAATGATCAAGGCTCCCAAAGCCAAATTCAGAGACAGCATTTTTTAAAAAAAAGTGCACGTCCGTCTTCTTCCACAGTCTTCCCACATTTTATTCACACAATTCTCCTATTCGAAACAAACAGCGTAACTTATGTAGTTAAGAAAATGCCGTTAAATAAACCTTGGTTCAATTTTGACCGGACCATAAAATTTATGAGTGAATCATAGCCCTGATAATGGAGGCAGCAAGAACATTTAAAACGTCTGTAAACTTTTACTAGACTAAACGGCGCAACCCAGAACACAGCCATCTTCTGTAATATTTTGTTTAAGAAATTAACACATTCCTCAATTACTCCAGGTTCTCAAATTCTAACTTGGTGCTTACGTGCCAAAGTTTTAACCGAAAAAGCATATCTTGCATTTGCAGTGACGTATGAAGTAATAAGGCAAGAAATGTGGTTACATCTTTTAATCATTATTTGAGTAGTAATTCTATCACTCAGATGAAAACTGCTATTTCTCTCTCAAGGTATCTTGTGTTCCTCCAAATAGGATACGTTAAATTAAATGCAATAAGATTTCTGTACTAGAAGTACCCATAGACGAATGTGTTTAAATTCTCGGACACAATGTTGCTCTTCTAGAGATAAGCTGTGAAGGTGCCGGTGTAACAGTGAACTATTTAAAAAATTAGGTAAAATATTCTAACAATAAATCATCATTATAAAATAACAGTTTTAAAATTTACGGATAAAGCTAGAACAACTGGAAATTATTTTATGAAGTACTTTAAGTTATATACATCAATTAATATGCCGATAAGAGATTAATTTTATAAACTATTTTGATAAAGACTGTTATGTGTTAAAATATTTCTATCCGTTAAGACGAAAATTAATTATAATATGTCATATTTTTAAGTAACAATCTTTAAAATAAATTGAACAATTACTAAAAAATCTCAGAAAATGAAGCAAGGTAAGATATATCAATCATTTGCGACATATTTTGCTTTTAATTAAATATAGGTTATGTTCATTAATAACTAGTAATATGTAGTAAAAAGCATAATTTCAATTACATTTTAAAAATAAACATGTAAAAGATTGATAAAATTCGCGTGCTAACTGTTTACGCACTGATGAGTAGCTACTGTGATGCTAATGAGTGTATTCATATATTTTCGCGAAGCACATAAAATTATTTTTCTGTCTTTCTCTTTATTTTATTGATCTGTTTGGACAACGGTAGGACTCCTTGGATGAGTGATCAGCCAGACGCAAGGCCTCTACCTATACAAACACAGAAAGGAGCGGACAAACATCCATGCCTTGAGTGGGACTCGAACCCACGGTCCCAGCGGCCAGGCGCACGAGGTCCAATGCCTCAGACCGCGTGTCCACTGCCATAAAATTATAAGATTATTTAATACTGGAGAGCCCATTTCTGTACTCTTTGGAATTAATGTAAATTATTATTACAGTTTATATGCACTCATATGGAAACCGGTTTGACGTAATTTCCATTACTACTAAGAAAAGAAGCCAAGAAAATTTGTAAAGTGGTGACAGTCTATTTTTAAGCTCGTGCAGTTTGAGCTGTCGTAGTTCCAACTCCTAGAATAATGTTCAGGAAGGCTTTGTTGAACTGCACCAGGAGACTCTGTCCTTACTGTTTCCTATCTACAATAGAACAATACTATTCACCAGAGAACTGAAATCCCACACCAAGCGTGAGAGTTTGAACTTGAACAAACTGAATTACGTACCTCTTAGATACAACCTTTCACAGTAACAGAAACAACATCTTGACACAAAGCCCATCTGAACACACACTTCCTTCGTTTTAACTGCTACTTATTTTGGAGAGTAAGACTTTGTTGTTCCAGGAGATAATTCAAAGCTAAGACAGTACGTTCCACCGAAATGATAACGTCTCTTATAAAACAACACTGTGCTACAACCCAGAAATATTATCAGTTAAAACATGTCGACGCGAGAACCACAAAATTTATTTTCCTTCGTCTTCGTCCTAATGTATACCATACTACGCGTAATAAATAGAGAGAGGGCAAACTACGATAATGAAATTAAATTCTAACTGGCTGATATAGTAATTAAGTAATTACGATTTCAGAAAGATAAATATTATGAACACAAGTAAACATGTTACAATCCTTTTAACCACTTTAATTTTGGTTTTAATAAAAATATTGATGTGAATTTTTACATTATTTTCTGCAAAATAATTTTTATGGTTAACAATACAATTTATCAAGCCATGTTAAGAAAGAAACAATGGAAAACTGTCAATAACATGCATCAATTTGCACAATGAAAAACTCATGTGACTGATCGACACTTCACGTCGAAGTAACTGTAGGACAGAACAGAATGTGAGTTGAGCGCTAACGGCTTCCACGCTACGAACGCAATTAAAAGCATTTCCTTTACAATAACAAAACTGACCGAAAATACAATTAAACGGAAGACTAAATATAAATAACATTTCTTAAATACAAACGAAGAAAAGCAGTTGTTAAACAACTTACATATTAATAATACGTAAAAATATATGACGTAACGTGATCGTACAAGTTATACAATCTGGACGAAGTCCACATTTCATGGAGAAACAACAGTAGTGTAATATTTTTCGAGATGGACCCATTAGTAATGCTTTTGGATCCACTACACCCGGTGAACTTACGTTGGCGAAGAAGCACCAGAGAGAAAGATTGCATGAGTCCTGCTCTCTGGCTTGTGATGGCAACAAAATCAGCACAGCCACATTAATGATGATAAAGAAAAGAGTAGACATAAAAAAGGCGTGATGATAATATTAAAAAGCAATTTCGTTCCTGGGCTTGTGTGGGTCAGAGAGAGAACACGTCTAATTTTTTACCATTAGTGTTCCCTATCTTTAGTATAAACCATATTCCACTAATTAAGAGCCAGGGAAATTTATCACTCTGAGGAGCAGTGGACTCGTGGCTTAGCCTCAATTCATCCTCACAGTATGCCACCAGGCTCGTAGCAAAGTAGTTATGCAGAAAGCATAGCTGTGTTGCGGGCTTGTCGGCTACCTGCAGCTTGTTAGTTACGTCGTACAGGGACAGTCACTCCTCCACGTTTGTAAACTCTTCTACAAAAGGAGTTATGTTCCAACATGACTACTTCAAATCAGGTTTCTTTGACGGGAAACCCATTGTTTTAATGCGCATGTTTCAAAGTACGTGTTATTTATTTATATTACCTGTGAGGTAACGTTAAATACAGATTGGCAGGCGCATGACTTTGTGTTTGTGACTGCTGATTGACAAGTGCATTGAAAAGAATCTCAAGCAATATCCAATGCCAGTACCACACTGTTCTGCTCATGTTTATTAAGTGAAAAGTGTTTGTGGACAGATAACATATCAACATTAATACTAAACTAGATGGATCCACTGCGTTGCGAAAAATTTACCAAGCAGAAGTCATATCTGAACCACAGCGCAACAACCCAGAAGACGGAAATCTTCATACTCATCGCCCTGATGACGGCGGCAGTATGACCTCTGAAACGTTGGTTAACATCGACCAGACTACACAGCGCAACAACCCAGAAGACAGAAATCTTCATACTCACCGCTGTGAAAACATCAAATCTTACATCAACCAATCTTATTCTTATTTAAATAAACTTTATATGTGGCAACGAGTAATTTCTGCTAAAATTAATGAATGCTGGCTTAAACTGTTGAGAAATGGCAGAACAGATTTTCGTTCACCGATCTTAGACATCAAACGCACCCATACCAGGAAAATATCTCCCGCCACGTAACATGGAAAGGTTTAAATAGTATTTTATACAGCTGAAGACGCTACGCGTGTCAATTTTGGATCTTCACTACTAACGCAATTGTCAGGGAACAATACGGAATACCAAAATTTGATGCCAGCGTAACACAAATTTTTAAAGATTGTGTTTAAAAATAAGGAAGGAAAGGCGTTAATTTTCCGAAATAATTGCACAACATTACTAAAGATAACAAATGATATATAATTCTTGTAATGCGTTGTGGAGGATTACAGATGCTAATACAAAATAAATAGAATCAGACAAGAGAGATACAAACCGGTGGCAGACGTTATCATCAAAACCGCTGTCACAGAACAGCGGTGTGTCGGCACTTGGTAACTAATGACACGACGACAGCGCTAAAACTCGCACACATTCAACTTCCACTTTAAAATATAACAACTGTCGCAGTTTTCCACTTTCCACACTTTTCCTTCAAACCCCATTTATTTTGAAAACCTGTTCCTTTAACTGAATATCTGAGCCTTTTATGTGTATTTTACTTTTGTTGTCATTCTTTGTAGTTCGAAAAGAAATCGAAAAAAGATAACGGATGTCGAACATAGGTAAACAAGGAGGATACACTGTTTGGCTGACGTGAATCTGTTGTTGAAGTGTGCTACTTCCCGGAAAAAGCACAGAACTGGAGGAATGAGAAGACGGTATGATTTGGTAAAGCAGGATACCAGGTCTGTCTTTCTTTCTTTGATGAAGTCTCAGAAGATAATGTTCTGTAAATGAGAAACTAGAACATTAAGGTTTACGGGAATCCTTCTTTGATCACGTTGCGGACATCCGATAAGTGACGGCAATGTATGTTGATAAAAATGCAAAGCTCAGTGAAACTGTCACTACAACAAACAAATCCTCAGTACAATGGCTGAAAGACTAAAGACTTGATCTATAATGGATAAAACACGAAAAGAGTAATTACATATATAACTGTTAAACGAGAACTTCTTAAAATTTAAGGATAAGTAATTTGAACATCGACAAATACAATACGACATACAGGGAGTTTAAAACAATGGTAACTACTAAATATGAACCCCTTCACTCAAGAAACGACTAAACCAATGGCATTATTTAATTCTTGTAGCCGTGTCACGCTGCAGCTGATGCAATGCTTGCAATGAAATACAGAAGTAATTTCAGATGTTTTGCCTCTCAGTGAGCACTTCTAAAAGAATCACTTTTGGTGTCCCAAACATTTGTTACTAATCGATTAATTCGGTGCTTTCTTGTCAGGATACGCATTGCTAAATGCTTCACGAACGGCATAAAACGATTTCGCTGTGAAGTAATATTCAAGAATTAACACACGCTCTGTTCCTGAATACAACACATTTGGACCTGCACAGTTTTTGCGCAACTGACATGAGCAGCGGCCTAGTAATCAGGGTGACCTTGACTCAAGTGTAATGGGAGACGTTCGGAGTGTCTATTATGATACAAAAGACTCTCTGAACTTCCTCTGTCGACCTGTTTCTGATTTAATTTCTGTACTGTAGTATTTTATTGTTGTTGGGTTATGATTTACATGGTACAGGAAGTACCATGGGGCAACAAGACAGGTTTAGGATGACCAAAAATTAGATCAGGTGGGAAAAGATGTATATCTTATCTTGAAGGACAGAAAAAAGAAAGGCACAAAGAGATATGGAACGAAGTAATAAATAAACGAAGACGAGTAAATAAAAACAAATTAACAAAATAAAGGGGGAAGTTAACACGGTGTTAAACCAGACCATAATAAAGTGTTCACAATCTCGGCACCAACTACACGAGAGTAAGGAAACGTAACGGATTTAGAAGTTGTTACGTGTGTTTAGACAAGTAAGAAGTCAAGTTAGTTACATAATCTCCATAAATTTTAGAACTTAAAGCACTCAAAAAAGGTAATAATCAGCCTTCAAAATAATAAAAATAATACGGAATGTACTAGTTCAGTTGTTATACCACCAGCCCTGTGTTCGGAAAGTACTTGGTTCAAATCTGGGGTGGACTGGACGTTCTCATGGAATTAAGGCTGGTGTTGAAAGCTCGCCTTATCAAAAGGGCGAATTTGTTGCCACTTGGATATATTACTTCACCTTTACAGCACCCCATAATACTGCAACTAATGAGACAATGGAGCAATTCACTTCCCTACCGCTGAGAAGTAGAAACAGAGGGAGGTATCCATTTATCCTCAATCCTAACAGGCACTTCTGACATGCACAGATTTCCAATAAGAAAGAAAGAAAACTGATAAAACAGATACAATCAAAAGTGGGTCGTTTATTAGTCTAAATTGCGTACTGTATTAACTTTTTAATTGCTATGGGATATCTATGACACATATATATGCTATATTACTGGTAGTAAATATATAGATTCATGTCATTACAATAATTTGTACACATGCATTGGAATGGTGGTGCCTATACCCGATCAACTACCAGCTTCATTCGACCTCATCAATGCACGGACATTGCGGTTTCATGATTCTCTAGTTACATTCTGAAATGTGAAGCCAGACAATTCAAATGACAGGTCTGTGTACATGCTTAGTAAAATTATCGTGGTCAGTAATTGGTTTTATTTGAACCACTGAAATATCAGTTTCTGAAATGTATACGCAATCAACGTAGATCATCAGGTTCAGAGCTCTGTTACCCAATGAATTTGCTTTAGACACGCGGAATCGTTTTATTTAGTGTATTGTAAATTATGTACTCCGCATACTGGCAGCTTACAAAGTAATCTGAAACATTATTAGATTTCGTACTTTAGGCAAGTGGTTTCCTTCAGTAATGTAAATTTCAAATTTCCTTCAAAGCACTATGGAGTTGAGTTGTCTTGTGAGCTGTGGGCGAATTTAACTACGTTCAAACTTCTGGGCTCTTGAGAAAGCCTACTAGGTCTGCCTACAACAAAGAAAGGGTCAGATGATTCTTGGTAGCCATTCTGTGGTTTACTATAGAGTCATTATATTATTAAGCTTAATTAGTACATAATATTTCTGACATTACCAAGGTTTTATAATCACTTGGGTTGCAAAGCTTTGAGTTACAAATTGTCTGGAGGTTTAGTAATTAATAGTTTCGACCAAATGGAAAGTTTATCACAATCTACACGCTCAGTTTTATAGGACTTAACAGTGAAGCAGGGTAAGTGTTTGTGTGCTGCAATGTTGAATGTGACAAAATTAGGCATGTTAAAAGCTGTAAGTAATTAAAATATTGGATATCAGATCGCGCATCTATAACGAAGCAAATATAATCTATACTGTGTAAGAATGTATTTTGTCTGCCCAACAATTTTATCGCTCTAAAATTATATCCAACAAGAGAGTATAAGGAGCATTTATTCTTCTCTTGCCGAAAATTATTCGAGAGAAACAAACGTCCAGATACATCTTCCGGCAGGGACGGATACAACATTTCGTAAACATTGAATATAATGACGGATGCACATGATTAATGGTTTGAAGCATGTAGTTCATCTCAATTATATTTATAAATTCAACATCTACCTTCGAGAGAAAAGAACGCGTCTCAAGAACAAAGTCGATTCATTAATGCTGTTTAAAAAAATAATAGCATTTTATTGTGAGAATCACAGAAAGACAAACAATTTACTCGGTTTGCAAAATGTAGGAGACGAATCTTAATTCTGGTGGTACATATATATGTGCTGTAAAGCCGAAGTAGTACATTTTTTGAGAGAGGATGAAGGAAATTGATCTGGGAAACAACGAGACAGGAACTTGGTGTTTTACTGAGTAATGTATTGATTAAAAACACGTATAAAAAACGGACATGCTAATTATAGCTAGACAAGTTAACAATACGACCTAATTAATTGACAAGTCATAAAGGGCACCTGAATATAAAATGTGGGTGAAGATTGTGAATCTATTGAAAGATGCATTAAGAACAAAAGAGTTTCATTTGAGGATTACAGAAGAAATTCCAAGACGCAGCCATCACGGAAATTGGGAAGTCAAGAGAATGTCTCATCTGACGTACAGCTCAGATACAAAAGCCTTCCGTGTCTAGAATTTCAATAGCTTACAAATCCTATCATAAACTCCACAAATATCTACGTAAACATTTACTGTGTGTGTGTCGCCTGATCTGAACTGTTGGTGAACAAGATTGTCTGTATTGATTTTTCGTTTATTTCTTCCTTCTCCTGCAGGAGTATTTTGCCAAGTTCCCTTGCTTCTTTCCTAGTTCTCATCCTTTCAAGAATTTGTGGTGAAAATATAAAACCCTCCACATTTTTCTCACTTCTTACTTATGGCCACACGGGATTCGAGAAGAAGACTAACAAAAATGTCCGAAGAAAGAAACTGTTCTCTTGATTCAAAGTTGTAAAGTACGGTAAGTCACAGAATATTATCACTTCTTCATGGGAAATATTCACCTAGAACAAAGTCTCCGTGGGTCGCGGGGGAACGGTGGAATATAAGTCTGCTTTTACGAACCCACCAGTCATCAGGCGAGTTTTTGTTCTTTCATTTCGCCTTTCCTTCAAGGTAGCGTCAGTTATGGATGGGAACAGGACAGTAATGGACTAAGGGACTCGAAGTAATGTGTCAACGAGAACATATTACGGCTATTAACATTAATATTAAACATAACATAAGTTGAAGGCTTCTCTCACATGGGAGAAGTGCTTATACTGAGGGTTCCTTTGAACAAACTCCTTAAGAGAATAGTTTTACGTAAGAAAATAAAAGTAGCAGGGAATTGAAAACGTAATATAATATAATATGAAACTCCAATATTTATATGTTTTCGCCAAACTTGTCAAGGTGATAAAATGATCAGACATGTGTGATGTGCGGGGCACATGTGATTAACAAGAAATAGACACAGCGGGATTTTTTAATTTTGCCAATCGTATAATATTATTAGAAAAATTGGAATATCAGACAGACCATGGTAAGATTCTGCAGATAAAGTAATACCAACTGTAATATATATCTGCCAGAATTCCTGAAACTACTCATGTAGACCACTCGGTATAAATGGAAATAGAATATTAAAAGTTATATTATAAAACTCTGTATAATGAATTGAATTGAATAATAGAGTTATTTTAAATACTGTGAATTGAAAACACATAACATTTTCGTATCAAATGCATTTCGTAAAGACAGATCAGTAGAGGTCATGTGTACCAAGATATAAGAGTTTCTAAAACTGTAAATTAATTTATTCATTGATATTACTCAGTAATGACAGACAAATTAACAAGCACATTTAAAAACATAAAGTGATAATAATTAGTGAATATCAGAGGTTAAAAAAATGCGAATGCAAGAAAAAGTTGGATTGACAGGTTATTGAATGTGGGAAGGTTTCGGAATAAACTACGGGTCTGAGAGTAAAAAATAAAATAAATGTTAATTAATTAATTATATGATAAAAAAATATTTTAACGTAAATACGTCTATATTGAATGGTCATTCCGCAAAAAAGTGTAACGAAAAAGTGACAGGAAAATGTGACAGAAAAATGTGTAACATGGTTACCTAGGAAATATCAACAAGTAGAAGTTAAACCAACTAGAGTAATTAATTTTGATTCTAGTCAACTTTATGTCTAACATGAATCTCAAACTATCGTCGCTTGAATAAATATCAAAAAATAAATCATACGTTCAAACTATAGCTATCTGGAGATAGATAAATCAACCGCTACACGAAAACACAGGCGTAGCATAGCAACGTGGAACACATTATTATTGTTGTTACTTTTGCTATAAATAAAGAATTTAACTGAATTATAATAATAATCAACATCATCAATACTGAACAATCTGTAACATCTAATATTGTCATCAATCTACTGGTACCTCTATAACAAAGTCATCATCTGATAACGACAACTGAAACGCGTTATCTTGTTAATCTTTGTTATCTGTTTCATTAATGGCAGCGTTGCACGCAAGAGGCATTGACTGTTTCATGACCTATGATTAAGCCGTTACTCGTCTGTACATGTTACCGACCAGACTTAAGTTAATTGATATATTACAAATTAATGACCTTTTTCGACAGTCTGCGTTGTTCATAAAACTCTAGTTTGTACACCATAAAGTGTATACACGAATCGAAAGTCGCTATATCAGTTACAAAGGTTATCCCTTTAAGACCCTGTGGTAACTATATGTACCACCTGCTTCACACAGTTACTAACTCTGCGTTTTGTATGTATGGGTTTCGGATTGTTCTCAGTGTAAACAGGGATTATTTCCTTAAACAGCGTCAACCAGTTGTCTTTCGTAATGGTGAAGTGTTGTGTTTTCTTCGCGGTACGGACTGATTTATTAAATAATATTTAGACGAGTTTCGGCGTCAAAGGGTTATATGGCGTCGATAAAGATACACGGTGTGCAGAGTAAGGCGTTTTCGTCTATTTTATGATTCTATGGCGGAAAAAAAAACTCGAGCTATGTGAAAACCTACCAGGAGAGACACAAAGCAGGTACCATAGAACAGAAATCAAATGCGTTACCCTACAAACGCACATTCTAACGTTATTTCTGTACACAGCGATTAAATTATGTATCACATAAATGTATCTGATTCGAATCTTGGTAGGTTTACACATGGAACTAAAATTTTCGTGGTTTAGTTCTGTATCTCCATAGAAATTCTGCTACAGCGTCTTAAAATAGTTAAGGATCGTCTGCTTTCGTCATCGGGTAAGAAGGGGAAAAAGGAAAGAAAACCTATATGTTGGGAACCCTGGGTGAGCTAGCCTCGTACTTAACGGACACCGACCCAACCTACAAGCAGCGCGTGAAATTTTCCCTTTTATTTTGACATTAATAACTTCCTAAAAAGAATTTCCATTTTTAATTCGTATCAGCAAACATACTGAAACTCCAGTGAAAGTTGTTGCAAACGTGTGCCAAGATCTAAATCGTGCTGTGTTTTCTTGTGTGAAAGACAAGCTTTTGCTTTGTGGCTGAACAGCAGATTTTGCCAACAAGCCAAGTTCAGTAGGTGTACTGTTCCCATGTAGGTACCTATTGTAGCCAGTAAAGGTTACTTGGAGGTCCCAGAGAGGTTAAACTTGGACCAAAGTTAACCTAGCTTAACAGTGAACTCCACAAAAAGCAGGTACATGCTGCTATGGGAGTTGAAGGAGGTTTCTAAGGTCCGGGCTATGCAACTGTAACGTTTCCAACACAGAGGTTATTACTTTAAGTGCTTCAACCCCAACCCATTCTACTAGACACATCACGAAGTTCTATATTTCAATGGGAGCTGCAGAACAACGTGCTACACTTTGGTCGCGCGGTATCTGCTGCCTCATTTCTTAGGCTTTGTACATGTATAGCCCGGATACGTAAACAACACACCGTCCTGTAAGATGCAAAGGTTTTTGGCAAGATTTCTCTTCACTGAAACAGTCGATTGTAATGTTAATTTAGTGCCTTAAATTATATACTGTACGAAGCATTTCTTGTTACTTACCTGATTTTGACAGGGGATTGAAGAAATATATAGTTCTTAGGTAATATTTTTATATATTTACCAAATATTATGTTTATCAAATCAATGAGGGCGAGATATATAGCGGGGCATGGATAACTGTGAAATGTGTACAAAATTTTATTTGGAATGCCTGAAGAAAGGATGCCACTGTAAGATCTAGCCATATAAGAGAGGATAATATTAGAATGGATTTTAGGAAAACAAAATTTGTTCGTGAAGTAATGAATTCATCTGACTCAGGATACGGACCGGTGGTGGCGTTTGTCAACGTGGTAATGAACATTGGCGTTCCACAAATTAAGGAAATTTCTTGACTACATAAAGTTTTAAAAAAGGACTCTGGTCAATCGACTTGGAATATAAATGAAGTTGGCACCATCTTATTATGAATAAGAACGTCTTACGCTAAACAGTAAGTTGTATTTCAGATTTAAATTGTAACTTGTATGGAAATATCTTACGTGATGTACGCTTATGTAAATCAACTGGTAAATCTGTTCCGAATATATCCTGTTACCTTTATACAACAACAGATATTCTGAGATGATTCTACAGGCTATATTGTAATGTCGATAAATTACGAATTGCAAGACGAAGTTTGTAATATCTGACAGTAAAGTTAGACAAATCTTCAGGATTTCAACTTCATTTGCCTTGTATATGTTTAGTTCACGCGTGTGTGAAGTTACAATATCTAGAGTACAGTAATAATAATAATAATTATTGTGGAAATAAGTGTTAAGTATTAACAGACTCAATCAGTCTACATCAAAATAACTCTTCTACTAACAATAACTACGAACAATCATTTGCAGGTTGTAAGTACATAAAGAAAAACTACAATCGACCATGTCTTTGTATGATCAATAAAGCAGGTGATCCCTCGTAAATTTATACGTAGTAAGGCTTTGCTGAAGCAAATTAATAGAACAATAGTGACAAGATAAGTTAATCACTTTGTAATGACTGGAATCGACGCATAATGTAGAGGGTATGTTGAAAACTAAATATTATTATTATTCTTTTTAATATTGATTATTTTGCAATAAATTAACATTGTACATTTGTATATTTAGTTTATTGTTTGTTTTTGTGTTGTAATGTTTGTATTGTTAGTGTTTGGCTGTTATTGGCCTTTTTGGCTGTTGTAGAGCGCTCAAATAAATGAATTGAATTATTATTATTATTATTATATGCAGTATTTTGTTTTACCTGCTGAAAATACCGCTGCGATGTTTTACATCTATCCGTTCATAAAGACATCACAAATCTGACAATATATTATTTATATGTACAACCACTGATGTCCTGTGTTAACTGTTGAATAGTTCGTATTTTTTCATGTACCAAAACATTATTTACATCATGTCTTCATTTCCTCTAAGAATCTTACGCCAGTGAGTTTTGTCTCTACCTATATTTCATTTCCAAATACTAACCCTCACCCCACAATATGATATTGAACGTTTTAATTTGTGTGTGCGTGGTCACAGGAGCATGTATATTACATTCATTTCACGGTCTTCCAATTTACTGTTTTCCCGCTGATTCCTCGAAACATACTTCTTAGTGCATCCATTGTGCTTCTCATCAGAGATGCATACAAAGTCCATCGTCGCTGTTATCCTAGTTTTAACGTCTCTTCACACCCTGGCTACTACGAGACAATATGATCTATAGATTATTATATTATAATACTGGAATCCCGCTAAATAGAAGCTGGAAAACAATATTTCACAATGTATCATTTTTAAAATGTTGCAATGCGAAGCCCTTCGGATAATATATGCCGACAATCTTTTGGCTGAAAAGTAAATGCTAAAGAACGAGATAAATTAACGGCCAAGTAAAAAAATTAATACAAAGAAAGTAGTCTTATATTAAAACTGTACAAAGAACGAATCTGATAAAAAAAGACCAGCAATTTTACTATTGTTTGTTGACAGTTTGTAGTTTGCAGTCACTCGCCTTGCAGTATTCTAAATTTACGAATGGCCAACGCTGTTACGTTGAAACCATAAGCAAGGGCTATTAACAATTCATTAACAGAGTAAAGCTTCAACGAACGATCAGTTTATGTTTCGTTGACGTGAATATCTGCACAAAGCGTGCCTTTTGCATGCATGAATATTATATCTGACGCACAGTTGTCTGCCGGTCATTTATTTGCCACCCATCCTTCAACTTGATCGTTGTACGTAATGTCCAAGAGCAGGCCGTTTGGGAATTTATGTTTCGCTGTTATTCCGCTAGAACGGCTATGGCATGGGAATACAGTTATTTTGCATGATACAAAGCATGACGTGATACCAGAAATTCTGTTACGTCCTTACATACAATACGTGAGATGAAGGCAATTTACAAATATCGGTTGTTACAGATATTTCATTATCAGTCACGACGATATTATTGTTCCCTGATTCTTAAATTAGACCAGGGAATGATATTACCACACAAAATACCATAAAATTTAAATATTAGCAAGGAAGGAGTCGAAAGGGACACTGTTTGTAACATCATGAATAGTTTAGTGATCGGTTGTATACGAAAATTGTTAAAATGTGTTAGGTTGACGGTCAGTCTACACAACAACGGACTGTCAACCTTATGCTCAACACACAACAAGATGCATTTCTCAAAACTCGTTTAAAATCCGTTCATTTTAATATTATCCGTCCACTAACGCCTATATATCCAAAGCAATCGCTTCCCTAGCATTTTCCTATAAAGTATTTTATGTATATCTCAAAATTTTCCCATAGACGTGTATGTTCAGACCATTTCGTACTTAATTATTTACTCATCCCAACAATAGCCTGCGAGTAATAAACATTGCGACGCTCCTCATTAAGTAATTGTTATACTCTCGTAAAATTTATTTTCCTTCACATATTGTTTTTAAACACCAACAATCTGTATTTTCCCTTACAGCGGGATACAAAATTTCACAAAAAATACTCGCACACACGCAAAAGAAACGATTAATAACAGCACTGTATATTTTAAATGTTTGGTTTCTAGAAACGACAGGGAACACATACACAATTATATAAATGTTAACAATTGTTTCTCAGATGTACGATAATATAACCTTAATTTTACGAATAACCTAAGTGGATCCACTGAACTGAAGATAGCACTCGGATTAACTGCTCCTCTAAATTCTGTTAATGGTCAATTACATTCCATTTCAGAAACATGGAACTTAGCGTCGGTTAAAATTAAACGGTAAGACAGAGAAAGAAAACATTTACTTACATTGTGTTTCCACACGACTTTGTATGCCCAGGGGTTGGAATGCACCTTGCACTCAAAATACACGTCATCACCCTCTTCGATGTCGTCAGGATTCAGATTTAAACCGAGCTCTAGTTTGAGCATTGGGACAACTGAAAAGGAAAGGTTAGAATATGTATACACTGCGCAATAATTCTGACGTAATGATTTCTGCTAATAGCCTCTGACATCACAAATCGTCTGTAGTCAATGATCTAATATCCTTTTCGCGGATGGCGTTTCTTTTCAGAATGATGACGTCGTCACGAAATATTTCCCCCTCCGCAGGTAACCATGGTAACGAAGGTAAACACGGGAAATGTCGCCTAAGTCAGACTGCGGTAACCCCGTATGTATGATGCCATGTAAAGCAGTCGCTCGAAATGTTACATAAAATGACAATTGAAATATTTAGTCAATTCTTAAAAAAATCTCCTGTATCCGTTCTCGAATTGCCTCATCAGTACGGAGAAGTAGACGGACAGACAGACGCTCTTAAATTTTAAAATCTCAAGAAACGAGGCGTGGATAACTCGCCTCTAAAATAGTCTAACATCACATAGTCATTTCATTTTAAATGCATATGTTTAATTATATCAAAATTATTTAAAATACATCCGTTCCACCTACCAAACTATTTGGGGAATATACGTGTTAGAGGCTATGGAATTAAGAAAAGCTTTGTATGAGACACACCATAATAGTACTTACAAAAGACATTCAGTTTCCACGAGTCTTCCTCAACAGCTGCGTCAATAAATTTATTGACTGCTCTGCACGTCAGGGTCTTTCCATGGTCTGCAAGCGTAGGGGTGAAGGTCAGAGTAGAATGCGTGACATTTCCGTCGGATGAAACCTGCAAATAAACATTACATTTCAATTACCCTCTACTTTCTCTCGCAACGCGGCCAACAGCGACTATAGCTTCCGACAGGGCACATCACAAATTTCACGTTTGAACGTTGTATCTGAAAATATTTATATTACTTCAATATTGAAGTTATTTGTGTGTGTTGGTGCATGAGATGAGGGGGGGGGGGGGGTTTAAGAATGGTAGTTTTCCCTCCTAAAGAATCTTAAAATTAAAATCCATCCCTTACCTTGGTTTTAACTGTAATAAACATATAAGATTTGAGGTTTTCACAGCGGTGAGTATGAAGATTTCTGTCTTCTGGGTTGTTGCGCTGTGTAGCCCTGATAACGGAGGCAGTATGACCTCCGAAACGTTGGTAAACATCGACCAGACTACACAGCGCAACAACACAGAAGACAGAAATCTTCTTGTAATAAACATTATCATCACATCACAAAGTCTTCTCTGGTGATCAGCAGTGTAAGAATAACATCAATACCTGAGGACAAGAGACAATCTCCAAAACGTTGGGTATTTAACTCCATTCTCAAACGTTTGATCGACCGAGAAGACTTCATTACATTTAATCACTGTAGAATCTTCAAATCTTGTACCATTACATCGCCTCTAAGGTTTGGATCCTGTAAGTCCGTTCCCGTAGTATTATATTATATATTTACCTCATCTGCTTGAGGCACAGTCTCCAGTGTATAAAAGTAAATGATCTTAAATGTCGTATATCATATCAATACTGATTACACAGGAAAATGTCTCTAAATCAAACATTCATTAGCATATGCAGGAAAACGAGTAATTTTGTCAAAATCGCACATTTCAGAGACGCTATACAGCGTTCAAATTCAAACTGGTATAATTTTCATGCGGTTAACATGAAATGGACAGGAATTATTCAGAGGTGGCAAAACATGCCACTACTTAAGTTCACGTTCCCTCAAAACTCGCAGATCGAAACAACAATTCGTTGAGTAAGAAGCACTGATACACGTTACCACAAAATCATTCAATAGATAATGTTATGAGTCAAGGGTAGAAAATATTACCGTCATCACAAAACTAGATTACTTTCCAGTTACCAAAGTTACGGAACTCTGGCACCGGAAAATTGCCTATCACCTGGTTCAGATTAATAAAGTACTGCAGGGAAGCCGGCTAATCCGCTTTCGATAACAGAATTGAAGATAACCTGTTGATCTGTTTGCAGGGCCCAACAGCTGCTTGCTCAGACCGCAGGTCTCTGATTGATGGATGGATTGATAGACCAATATGGCCATGTGGCCTTTACACCTCAGAGAGGGACGGAAATTGGTAAAGCGAATCACCCAGGTGACTGAAGATTACACCCAACTGAATCATATTATGGAAGTTGCAAATTTAAACGCCTCCTGTAGATATATTGACCAGTGGCGAAACCAACAGAATTTCATAGTGTCGATATATGTGGAAAGTGGAACACAGGAATTCAGCACTGACGCATTTTAAACTGTGCGGTTTAAAAATCTAATGGGCTCCAGACTGCTCGAAAAGTGGGCTCTCTGTTTCAAATTCTGCTCAGAGTGTGGTGTTCAGATTTCTCAGGTTTCCGTGTAGGTAGAAGTTTCCCGCGTCGACGGCTCGTTCAAAGAAACTGTCAAATGTCATACTTATTTCCGTATTTAATCCGCGAAGTATGATCAAGTATGTTCATTGGTTAGACAAAAAATCTAGCCCCTTTCCTGAAATTCGAAGCTTAAACAACTTTTTATATTTTTCAGGCCTGATTTCATTTATGAGCCATGTATACGGGAAAGAATATTTTCAAGCACCAAGTAAAAACTTCAACATACCATTCTCTCGTTCGTACACACGCACCAATGCAGTAATATATCCGCAACTGGTATTCTGTAACTTAATAACTGGTATATACGAGACTAATAACCAAACAGATAATTACCGTATAATAAACTTGATACCAATTTTTTTCAGAAAGTTGGGGATCAATGAATTCATAATAATATACGCATGTAAACATTGTCTCGTACTATAAAAATCTTTCCTACCCCACACTCTCCTTCATTAAGGCTACTAATTAGAAAGGCAAAATTCTGAAATCTCCTGGCCAGAGTCGACCATTCACAAATGACAGCGTTTCTACCACACAATAGCACGCGCAGACTGTGGGAACGATTCAATACGTGGTCTGTTAGACACACAGAAGAAATGCCATAACCCGAAAGTACAAAAACTGCGATTCTGGAGACAATTTATTACGAAAATTTGCATGTTACTGCAATTTATATTCTATTCTCATTTTATAGAAGTTAAACACACACTAACACTTACACGCAGCAGAGTGATGAATAAAACTCGATTAATAACATTAATTCTGTACTTTAATAAAGATGTATAAATAAGTGCTAATAACAGCTTGTTCAATCTTCGGGCCAGATACAGGAGGCAAGTTTCTTTTTAATGTTAAATGTTTATATTTATTAAACAAAACACGGTAAATAACTGTCAACTGTTTACAAATATCTGTTTCAGAGAAAGGATTGGGATGTTAATCGCAGCATGTATAAGAGAGAAAAACAATTATATTTTAAACTGTAAAATACATTTAAGGACAAAGTAAGTGTCCACTGACTTATGAAAAATACATACTTCTGACATTTTTACAGTACCATATTTTATTTAAATAACAAATACAGATCAATAAGAATGCTAACCCCGTTTCCCTGTAATATAACTCTGTGGATGTCAGGAAAACACTTGCCTGGATGCTCATTAGCACTAAGGCTACGTGAAAGCCTCTTCTGTAATCCATTTGTTAAAGTATGTCATGATTTAATAAAGAATGACACAATTCTTGTTCCTTTACTTAGGTCCTTAAAACAGCACTCGAATTCCGAAAACACATAATAAGGCACGACACATAAACAGCAAATTCCTGATTTTAAAAGTATTTAGATTTCAAACTTACTACACAACATTAGAGTACATCTGTCATTACTGCTCCACAAAAAAATTTCGCCGATATTATAATGCGTAATCCAAATTTTAAATATTTTATTCTCTTCTAGTATCAACAATAAATGCTAAAACTTTCCTGATAGTGGGAGAAAAGTCATTCGGTATCTCTTACTATTAATCCTGATAGTGGGATAAAAGTCATTCGGTATCTCTTACTATTACAGTACATAAAATTGTAACACTTTCTCAAGTCATTTAATCCACACTTATAATGTATGCCAGTGGCATTAATATTATCCAATAATATTTCGGATTTGTTGAACACAGTGATCGCGCTGCGTAAAAGTCAATTCTCGGACTACGGCCAAAGATTCCTAAAAATGTCTTAAATTCCACAGTTTCTCAATTAATTACGAATCGAAACAAATCAGAAGGCAACGTATACCAGAACTGAATATTTTACATTTGGTGCATATTTAGAATAACAAACTTATAACCAAATTAACCTCTAAAATAGACTAGACTGAAAGAGAAATTATACTATTCGTCCTATGTACACGTTTTTTACAACCAGACTGTACAACTGCACCCACTAATTTCTACAAAAATAAATAGGAGGGTAAAACACAATAAAAAGACGAATCGCGTTAATGTTCACGGGGACAATTCATGACAGAGCGAGAGATATACACATAGAAAAAAAAGGCAGTATGCTCCTGTGACGCGGAGCAGGTTGACGAAGACAAATGCTAGTTCTCTTTTGTAAACGCGTTGGACTGGCGTACAAATCAGCAACAGAAGCGAACTAGAATTACCGCCCTCGCCAAGTATACGCAGGGATTTGTTTGTACACCGTAGAGCACTAGAAACCATCTCTTTTGTCCTGCTTTTAATGCTTGCAGTTGGAATGGTGTATTCACTGACGCTGGTCGGACGAAGTAACAATATTACTTACAAATGTACTGGCATCCACAACGCTCCTCAGTAATTAGTAACCATGACTCCGTTTCTGTTCCTATATGACCACCATACATCTT
>NW_019062246.1:2297-18890 GCF_000696155.1 Zootermopsis nevadensis
AACAGATGCACACGCAGTAAACTCCTGATTATCCAGGCTGTTGTTGGGGAGACGGTGCACAAATAATCCAAAATATTTTGTTTGGTGCATTCACAGACCTTCACGAAGTAACTTATTTTTTTACAGCCTCCGAACCACACCATGGAAACTGACCGTAAAACACCAAAAACCATATCTTCTGCAGACTGTCCCAAAACCAAATGCCCCCTCCCTAAACCAGGCAGTATGGCATGGAATGATGTCAAATTCTAGTTCACACATGTCTACATTTATGTGTAAAGGAAGTTGTGCACGGATAATTGGGAGTTCGCTGTATCAAGAGAGACATTTTGCATTTCCTCCAAAGTTGTTGTAATGGTTATAATACTGTGTCTTGGTCACCAGAGCCACATCGGTAGGAACAGGGTGCAGCTGGTGTTCTGGTACGGGACGCTTTGTGAGGCGAGTCACTGCCTCTTGTACCCTCAAATTGTAATTAATTATATAAATTATTAAACCTGACCGAAAGTAATTTTCCTCTGAATGTGTCTGCATTATTTGGCTGTCTGTTAGTGTTACAAAAAAAATTATCATGGAACAGGGCGTATGGCGCATACCAGTGTCTGAGATCGACCGCCCAGGAAGTTTTGCCTCTCACATGAGCCGTTGCGTTCTGCTGCTCATGGAAGTGTTGAGGGAGATTCGAGATCACAGGATGTTACTGGAGCTCTGTCTGCAGCTGAGGCGCACTCCAGAAGCTGACAAGTTAGTTTATTAGCGTTGTTACAGTTGCATGTTCTGGAAATTTTCAGCTTATTTCATTCTGCTTTTGATGGGCATGCGTGTGTTTTTATGCGCAGAAACCAATCTCCATGATCTTACTGAATATTTGTATGAGTTTGAATTGTCACTGATTTTACAACAAGTGTTTTAAATTGTGTAGAAAGCAATTACTGGACGTACAGTACTACCCTATCATGCAGAAGGATGTAAAGTAAATTAACACTTTAAGCCTGGAGGTTAATTAATAAATGTCCTGACAGTGTGTGCACAGGTTAAATAGTGGGTGGCATGTAGGTCTCGTGTGTTAAATAGTGGGTGGCATGTAGGTCTCAAAATACAAACATTTAATATTCTGTCACCACAATTTTGTGGTCCCTCATGTCATTCTGCTCAGTGCTATCTGCCCGGAGGCATCCCTTTTCCTTTGTTGCAATCTTCCTGACTGAATTTTAGCTTGAAAATTACTGCTGTAGAAACATGAAGCTTTTATAAGTACAAATCTATTTTCTTCCTGTCCTACTTAATCTTTACAGGAAGTACCTTCGTGATTCTGAAAGGGAGCAATTGTGTCGTCAGGCATTGACCCTGGCACTGCAGGCTCTACGAGCAAAACTTCGTGAGGGACCCATAACAAGCGGGCTGGTAGTGGAAATGTACCGAGCATACCAGCGTGTCCAAAGGTATCTTCCACAGAAGGAATCGGTTTTTGCATCACTGCTGTCTGAAGCATATAAACAACACGCAAAGGTTTGTTCTGCAAAAAATGCATTTATATTTCATAAGCCTTTTATTTCTTCTTTGCTTTAAATTTCTGAATAATTCTGTATGCAGAATATCATTCTGGCTACTCCCTTATTATGCGTTCTTCATGCAAGTGCAGTTTCTTATGACTGGATTCCTTTCAGTGAAATTTCATGTGTACCGTCATTTGTTTCAATAGTGAGTAATTTATGTTGGTGTTCGTCTGGTGCTTTGTAGGTAGAGACGGCAGTGTTGGATCAGGTGATACGTTTCAGCCAGCAAGAGATCATTGCCAGTCGGGCTGCAGCTCATGCCCCTGTCACAGCCCCAGTGCCTACAACCGTGAGCCAGGTGGACTGTCATTTAAAACATTCACAGAACTATTTTAAATACTAAGTTTGAAGGATTCTGGGGTGATAGTGTAACATAGCTAATGCTTTGGATGCCACAGCTTTTCAGAAAGTGGCTCTGTTTCATTTATCAAGGTGACAAATCCATGATTTCAGACTGGCGCTACATACATGCCTAAGAGACCATGGATTTTCATATCTTGCTAACTTATTGCTGTTTGAATGAAATTTTGCATTTTGAAGCTGTAATTTTTAAAATTCCTCAATCTCCAGGACCGAGTAAAAATTAAATATCATATGACATTGAGGGCTAGTATTGTATCTTGCTTCACAATTCTTCCATTTCTCAAAATATTATGTTTACGTCTTACATGTCTTTGCATGTGCACCATAGATTTCATTCTAAAATACGTTTCCGTGGCATACACACATTAATTTACTGGTGAATTCCATCATGGTTGCTGATTGTGCTTGTGCTGACAAGTTCACTCAGGCAAAATCCAGTTCCCCTCATATGGCAGCACAGTCTAAAACACTGTCCCACTGGTATGCCTTGTTAAGCTCTGAAGTCTAACACACCGTCCCACTGGTATGCCTTGTTAAGCTCTCACTTCAGAACTCTTTTTATGCCATCGCAGTGTTCAATTGTTTTGTCTGTATAGAGTTGTGTGAGACCGTTCCTTCTTTCCCTCAGCCTGTCACCGCCACGCCGCCAACTGTTACGGGGGCCAGTACCAACGTGACTACACATCAGCAACGAAAGACAGTAACACCGATAGTGAAACCAGCAGTTTCCTCAAATTATTCGTCTACTCAGTCACTGCCTCGATCTCGCGGTCGACCTCTGAACGTCCACGTCAGCGGAACCATCGCGCCACACAGTTCAAAATCGCAGTATTCAAGTTCTCGTTGCAGCATACAAAAGGTGCCCCCTCAGCAGTTTGGACCCATAATACCTCAAAATATGTCAACACCAACTTTGCCATATTATCCCTTTCACACACTCTTCTCGGATCCGTCTCTCATCACTGCGGCTGTCCAATCAAAAGCACCTGCCATGTTAGACCAACAAGTTGCTGCTCTTAATTTTTTGAATTTACACGCTCATATCGGCGGTTACCAAGCAGAATTTCTCCGTCACTTTTCAACCAGTACAGGCAGTGTCGCTCCATCTGTAATTCCAAGTATTCCTTCAAGTCAGCGACAGAAAGAGTCTGAAGCAGTCAAGTCTCATGAAAGCAGTTCTGTAGGAAATAAAGGAATCTCGGCTCTTGCCAATCCACAGTGTACACAGAAGCCTTCTACTTCTCTTCCAACTAGTATATCCATAACTCCTCTGCCACCTGCTCAGTCATTGGTTCCTTGCAATTCCAGCCCTTCAACATCGCCGTTAACAACAAAATACCGCCACAGTAAGAACAATCAGTTAATGCCTTCTCTCCAGCAGAAACTCCAAGCTTCACAGGCATTAGCGAAGTCTGCTAGCAACCGTTCTTCTGTTTCCAATGTTTCGCTTTCCGTCTCCAAGGCAAGTTCCCAGGTGTCTACGTCTGTAGCTCAGTTACCTTTGAAAGTGACTGCTTCACCATATACACCCCCTAAAGATCAGGTTTTGTTCAGTCCCCAGCCACAAAAGCCTTCTAATCCTAATCCATATATTTCCCTACTCAAAGGCGGTGAAGGAATGCTGACAGCAGGAGTGTCCATCAGTCAAGTCACCTCCACACCTGTCAGTGCTACAGCATCAACAAAACCATCAACTTCGAAGCTCATGAACTTTCGTAAATGTGCCGTATCTCCGTCGCAAGGAAATGAAACTGAGGATCAGACAGGCGTGTCTAAAGATGTAATGAATATAACACCTCCTTTCAAACATAGTCATAGTGGTGGTTCCAAGATGCCAGGCAGGTCGGACTGTAGTCGTGACATCGCTTCGAGGATGGCGGCTGCCCTGGGGCCGAGAAACCAGAGCAGTGGTTGTAAACTGTCAACTACTTCAGCTACTGGTCCTTCCATTAAGAGCGGTCAGACGCAGATGATCGCTGTACCGAGAAGTGCAAACAGTGGAATTGGACAAGACCTCTCCATTTATAAAGACACTCAAACCACTCCAAAAACCTCAAATCCATTTGTGCAAAGAAGTGAAATTAGTGAATCGGCTGTTACCAAAAATAAAAGTCCTGAAAATAAAGATTTGAGTCCTTCTAGCATTTATAAGAACCAGAGTGGAACTAAAGGCTGCAGGAGCCCCATACCATTGCGGAAAATTGGGCACGAGATTACGGTCACGCCCTCCAATTCAGCGGCTTCTAGCATTTGCATGTTGAGTCGTCTTCATCAGCAAAGCTCTGAGTTGGAAGTGATCGCAAAACCACCAACACTAGACTTACCCGTCACAATTCCTTCTTCAATAACGATCACCGCCAAGCAGCAAGGCACTTCAGATGGAAACTTCAGTGGCGGGCAGCAAGGGAGACAGGGCTCAGGCGGAGGAGATTGTTTCCGATCGAGTGCCAAGAAATTTAAGGACTCCGTTTCAATAACAGAAATAGGCAGAAAATTATCGACTGGAAGTCAAGGATCAAAAAGGATTGGGGGACCCAGTGCAGTCAAGCAGAAAGAACAGAAGATGAATGAAAAACATGGCAGTACGGTTGGCGACAGTGTGGAAGTCATCACATTGGAGTAGTTCCTTACGTCTGTACAGTGCGCGTATGTGAACACTCGTTTGCATGGCACATATTGTGAATTGCAATGGAATTTTCATGCGTGATTCAGTGCGACTTAATTTTTAGTTATTCCACGTTCTATAATACCGTTAATACCTAAACTTTATTTCATCTTGCTTATTATAAGGAATGGCTCAGAACTTTTTCTTATATTTTAGTAAGTAGCTTAATTTTGCTGTAAATAATGTGAATGGTAATAGCAGCTCACAGGTTCTAGACTGAAGGTCTTACTATGTATGAAGTGAAGCTGTCCTGCTGTATAGCTCCTACTCATTCTCAAACTCTGCACTAGACGGGTGAGTGGTCAGCGTCACGCCCCGGCCGCACTGTACCCATTAGACGGGAGGCTGGGTGGGCCCCAGAGCCTGTCTGATCCCTGGTCGTCCAGTCCAGAGCCAGCCCCTGAGAAAGAATAGAAGGGATGATAAAATGTAATATTAAGCTGAGCTAAGTCAGTATGAGCAAGTGACAGAAAGAAGGACTTCGTTGGTTCTCGTAACTTCCAAGTTCTAGCGCCAGTTGATAATTTAGTAAACGTGTGTGTAACATGTAACCATATAAATATATTGTGTCAAGCTACAATGATTTATTATGTCGGTTGTAGTTCTGCCCGCCGTCACTCACCCCAACACGCACACGTCTTTACGCTACATTGAATGGCTCTGGTGTTAACTCACCTCAGTAGTTGTCAGGTAATGTTGTTGATGACATCATGTTAAATGTAACGAGCTGCGAATATTTCCAAAGGCATGTTATTTACACCAAGTTTTGCGAATGTCGGCGAATTGGCGTCTATAGTATTGATACCTGAACTTAAGCCAGTTGCTTACAGAACCCTCCTGAAGAAGGAAGTACATTCTTTGGAACCCCAAGAACGAGTCTGTTAATGCTGTGTATGGAGACAAAGTGCACCTGTTTCTTACCCTTCTTTTGCGTGAAACCTGCAGCAAGAAGGGTCCAGCCCACTTTCGATTGTTAGGTTCATCTTAATATTTCCTGAAAGCAGAAATGTGTAGCTTGCTAGAAGCAGCGTCATTTAAGAAACTGCAGCTTAATCAGTACACAATTAATTAATAGTCAGGGGTCAACAGACCACACAGTGCAAGGAAAAACATCATAACTATCTTCTTAAATTCTTTCTGGAGAGCCAAGTTATAATTCTGAGAGTTGTAAAGAATCAGAATTTTTAGCTCCTTGCTAGCAATTTCAGACTGAGGCGCCGAAGATTCCTTCTGAAGACGTGAAAACCATGTTGGTCCTAGGCAGCGCTCTGTCTCATCCAAGATGGGGAGATTGAATGCACAAACTGCCAGTTGCATGCGATGTGCTTTTCACCTTGTGAGCGGACTGCCATGTGCTCTGATGATGTGTATTACGGAGCTTCCAAGGCGGAACATGATCTTAGACTGGAAGCAGATATGCGAGTTAAGCACGACTTTAACCAAGGTCAGATGTGGATCTGGAATAGAGAGACTAGGTTCGTGGTTAGTCGAGCTGATTTCAATGCCAAAGCGGTGCAAGAATTTGAGCACCATGGAATATAGAAGTCGTTCGGAAGTTCTTGGCTCATGCGAATTTTTTAGCGAGGCTTATACCGAAGTCTGCAACATTAAGTGAACCATTGTGACATCTGACTAGGATTTTCATTTATTTGGTTATGTGAACAAGAAGAGGCCTCGCGAGTGCCCCTGTGCTAAGGAATGATAAAAGATGCCCCGACCTTTTTATCGACACCAATCGCGTAGATCTCTACTGAGAGTGATATTGTGTGGTGACTGTGCCCTGAAAGATGCTGAATCATGGTGGTCACGGACTGAAGGGTCCATGGTAGTTGAAGGTCTCGATTTGGAATCCGGGCAAAACAGAAGACTGAATTCTGTTCATCCTGTGTAGTGTAGGGTCAAGTTGTCCTGGAAGACTACTCGTTGTGCTCGTGCCTTGTTCATTCGGTTGCTGGACGCTAACAAACGGAAATCCTGAGTGGAAAAGACCTCTTAGAAGGCCAAGGATAATATTAATATGGATGGCTGGAGGGCCTGGATTGGATACATCTGGGTCAAGGTGGTAACGGGGGACGGGCTCCGGTGATGGCGGTGATTTCCCTTTTGATACCATAGAAGGCGGGAAGGACTGCTGCATGGAGTTAGTTGCTTTTTCTTTTTTTAATTTCCCCGCTCTGTGGCCCATGGGGGCGTTCGTCCTTGCATTACAACAGAACACTCGTGGAAGAATAATGAGTCCACACATTTACGTTGTTTTTATGTTTCTGTGCAAAACAAGGCATTTGGACTTAGCTGCTTCATCCTGTTCGCGAGCCACATGTTGAAGGTACTTTATGGGAACAGGTGGAAACCATTACTTACAAGTGCCAGCTGTCAAAACACGTCACACCTAACATCAGCGTTGTAGTTCTTCTTATTTTTGGCGACGTTCCAGTGTGCAGCCATTTGTGAACGAAAGGAGTAGTTAAAGTCTGTCAAGGATTTTCTAACCGTATCAGCAGGCGTCTGTTCGAACGTGTCGCATTGCGAAGGCGCTAGAGCGGTTGTTGTTCTGTCACGTGTCTTTATCGCAAGTTTTTTCGTGAGCACCAGCGAATTGTGCCACTTGCACGGCCTGTGACGAACGCAGGGGGGCAAACTGCTGGAGACATTTTCTGCAGCTCAAGGATGTCCACTCGGACAGAGCGAGAGCCTCGAAGTCCCGGTGACTAACCAACATTTCAGAGTTTCAAATGCTTTCGAACTGCGACATTTCTCTGTGGGGCAAAGGCCTTCTTATTCTTCACTACACACAGCCGGCACCAATTAAATAATAACAACAACAACACGAAGCTCACGATATATAAAGAAGTCTACACATGCTCCCAAGAAGAAAATAAACAAATTACAAATTCCTGTCTGAAGAAATTGGCTAGAAAATGAACTGAAGATACGAAAAGTGCGGATGTTTTAAGTCAAATGTGGCAGACCCGGTTAACGAAGAAGTTGCTTTTCGCACGCGTCCTTAACATCCAAGTAGCGGGACAGCCTAATCCCTAGGGGATGAAGACGAAACAGAAAAACGTGGAGTTGAAGCCCGTGAACGTCTTCCTAACTAATCCGCCCTGAAGAGGCTTCGGGTTTTGGGTTCCGTTCGTGAAGTGCCAGGACGAAAACGGCTTAGGCCACGGACACAACAGTTTTGCGACTTTCTGGAATCGATATATCGAAACTTAATTTTTCCCACCGAGACAAGAATACGCGATTTAAATACGTAGTTCTCGCGCCGTGTAGCCTGGTAGAGGTTTACCGACGTTTCAGAGGCGTCTTGATGGGGGCAGCAAGCACTTCTTAAACGTCGGTAAAGTTCTGCGCGGCGGAACAACCCGGAAGGCGGCCATATTTGTATAATTGCTGCCCCGAGAACGTGACGTGACGTGAATTAAAGACGAAAGGCTTATTTATCGATCGAGCGCTGAAGTTTAATTTGGGTCCCTGTGAAATTCGTCGTTTCGGCACAGCGAGAGGACGAAGAGTGTCGAAACAGTTTCACGCTGACCGGAACGAAAGGTTAGGTTAGGCTACGTTCAAAACATCAAGTGATCAAAGCGAAGCAGGAGGACATGAAGATGGAAGCAGTAAGATAAGGAGAAACTGGAGAAAATAAGAGTGATCAAAGCGGAGCAGGAGGACATGAAGATGGAAGCAATAAGATAAGGAGAAACTGGAGAAAATAAAGCGGAAGAGAGGAACGGAGAGAGAGAGAGGAGGACCGCGTAGTCTCAAAAGCGTCGGTTCGCCTGTCCCTGATTGAAGTGGGGTCCCGACAGCTGTGGCCTCGTTTTTGCACGACTCACGTCTTGGTTACCCCTGACATTACGCAAATGTTTTTGTGCTACAGCTGAGCAAACAGGAACCCTCCGGCACTTGGTGTCCTATAAAGCGCGACGTTTCGCCCGGCCGAAATTCAGTCGAAACGTGGAGATGGCGAATTGCAGAGGCGTCGTGCTTCTGTTCCTGGTCCTCGGCAGGTACGTGGCTCGCGTTGTCCTAGGAGGAACCCGCCGAGATAAATGAAGGGCGAAGTCTCGGGGGCGCTTGCAAATGCGACGTCGAACAGCTCGCATTTTGTGAATCGCCACGAGGACTCATGACGCGGCTTGAGTGCAATTTGGTACCGAGAACTCGAGTCGAAGAAGCGTAATTTATTATAAATTTAAAACGAAATTAAATCAGAGCTCCACTGATCTCACGGAAGGAAAATGTTGAATGCAGTTGCAGACCTTCTTAATATGCGAATTTGGTTTTGGAACAAGCATTAGGGGCAAGGGGGGGGGGTTGGTTTATGAAGGGGCAGTCATTAATTTTCTGCAGACACGGAAGTCAAATGAGCTTTACCTTCAGGACATGGCCGCAGTCCGAAGTCGCCCGCTTAGTTTATCTGTTTCTTTTTAAACATGGCCGCAGTCCGAAGTTGCCCGCTTAGTTTATCTGTTTCTTTTTAATGTTTGTCTCCTCCTGAATCTCAGACCCGAGCCGCGGCGAAGCAGGAAAAAGTGAAAGTGAATGTCATTGAAGCGGTTGTGTGCGCGCGTTACGTAATTCTAAGCTGCTTCTATCCGAGCGCGTAGTCGCGTCACATCCAATTCCGAGACGAAGCTCCCGCCACGTTTTATGAGAAATTGTACGCAGACACAAAATTTTTACAAAACTTTCCATCCTACTTTAAGCTACTTTCGTCTTATTTCTCGGCAGGTTCTGTGAAGGGGCTAGTCCCTCCGTGACGCCAGTGACAGGGCCTGTGGTGCACGGCGAAGGCCCCCACTGGGATTCAGAAACCGGAGTTCTGTTCTTCGTCGACATCGAATCAAAACTCGTCAACAAGTACGACCCATCTAGTGAGAGAGTAACGCATGCGCAGTTCGGTTAGTGTACGCTATTTCATTATGCTGTATCAACTGCGGATGTCACTGAGCTTTGAATGGCATAATTTTTATCACATTCGGAGAAGCGGAAAGTGTTGTACCTGAAGGGTCGTGGCCGGTTTCAAAATTCAATTCAATTCAGTGACCTCCCAAATGGGCACATCTTTAGCTATGTTGCGCGCGTCCTATTACAGACTTACCAACCTGGACAGCAGCGCGTGTTCAGAAATGTCTGTTACGGATGAAAGGTCATAATTGCTAAGTATACAACAAAAAAAAGAAATCGATACTCAGCGGAACGGACTGAAGGCAGTATAGTCATTAAAATTGGTGTCATAATTTTAGGACCTCACATAATTGAACGTGCTGGGGTACCAAATATTCTTGACTGAGAAAATAATTAAATGCAATGCAAATGAATCCAGTATTAGCTGATAGCAGTCCGTGGGACACATCAGCACACCACAAATAACGCGGACCGCAACAAATTAACAACGCAGAAATTTAACCTAATACGATTTATCCCCAGTTCATGTTATGGCGTGGATAACACAAGTCAAACACTCGCTCTCCCTGAGAAACACAAAGTTTAACATTTCCTGTCACAGACAGTCTGACCATGGGACTCGATTTATTTTTGTCATCTTCTTCTGGGTCATTAACATTCTAATAATTTCCTTTTGTGATTGTTGTGGCATATTACACTGTTTTGCTTATGAATCTCTCGTCCCTATTATTTATTAGGACGCTCCTCTGCGTACCGCGGACATAATTTTGGCTATTAAGTGCTAGTATGTTGGTATGCTTGGACCCATTTTAAGGACTTGTTTCATCCTTTTTCCAGCTGGAGGTGGGGTCAGTCTGGTGATACCAGTCCAAGGAACGAAGACTCAGCAGTTGCTGACAACTCGTGGGCATGAAGTGATTGTGTTCAACTGGAACCAAGAAAATGCAACCTTTGACGGTTCAGCGAACAGCAGGAACGTCTCAGTTATTGCAACTGTGGAGACAAGTGCAGACAAATCTGGAAACAGGTGGAATGATGGGAAAGCTGATGCTAGAGGACGCCTGTGGGCAGGTACGTACCCTGGGCGAAACTTGCCAACGCCGAGAATAGTATTTGGGCCTAAAAGACAGGAAGTGATATGAGCACAGAGTGAAGTATAAATGATAATGAGATCATTATTTAAACTAATCTAATGTTGTGTAACTCAAGAACGATGAAGTGGATGGGGTACAGCATTCTTTGGGGAAATGAGAAATGCATAAAGAAGTTTGGCCAGAACACATGACAGGAAGAGAGAGGGGTTTGCAATGGAATGGCCTGCTTTTGTGACGCGATAATGACTGCCGGGTTCCGTGACGGCAGGGCATACCTCGATAGGCCGAGCAATCATAAACATTTAAAGGAAATTTACTTATATTCAAAGTTGAGTCAGTGGTAACAATACTTTTGTATAGAGCTAGCTTGCTGGAAAGAAGACATTATAAGTACGAACGCACGTCTTCTTAAATGTAAACTTGAAAGGCAGTCTACAAAATAAGTTACATCTCTATGTATTATGAATTCAACTTATTTGGTTGTACCAGAGCAAGCTACTGTTTGCAAATGTATGAAAATTGAATGACTTAGATCATAATTGTTTTGAATGAGAATGCCCAACACACATACGAGAAGAACGATGCATCAGAGTGTAGAAATTACATATCAGTTAATTAACTGTGCCTCACAATTATCTCTACAGTTGGGACAGGCACTTTGATAATAAACACTGCTAGTTGTTGTCTGCGTGAAGTGAGAGAGTGAGGGAAACAATCCCTTGCAATGCTAAATTTAAACATTTTCAAATGGTTTGGGAAACTATCCTTCAGGATTAATCAGAAGTTTTATAACAGCCACATGAAGCTACAGTAAAGGCTCACAGTGTTCTCTGAAAGCTCTGGTTCCCGAATGGTAGCTTGCGTACCACAACCAATGTGACCGTAGGGGCTTTTTAAAACTTGTTTGGGTGGAAATTACAGTCAACAATCTTGATCACTGCTTCATGCATGTTTTCAGGCACAATGGGCCCTGAGCCCGTAGTTGGTTACGTCACTCCAGATCAAGGCTCATTCTATCTCCTGCAAGCAGACAATAATCCTGTCACTGAAGTGTCGCCAGTGAGTATTTCCAATGGTCTGGCATGGAACGACGACAACACTCTCATGTACTTCATCGATACAGCGACTGGCCAGGTGGATGTCTTTGACTTTGATCTAGAACAAGCCACGATTGGTGAGTGAACGGATGCTGGCAGTTACTAGGCCTGCGTTATAGCAGATAGTTCCATCAACTTGTTTACTCAAGGTACCAGTGAACAGGACTTTGAAACTTATGGTCGTCCATGCACATCAGAACGTCAATTTTGTGAGCTGACGAGAGGAGTTTTGCTAGTCTACACTAATGGACCTAGTTCCAGGTTTTCCACCGCTCTGTCTGTATTATTCTGTTCAAATGTTGGTAGTTCCGACCACCAATACAGAATGACAGTTTTATTAACTCGTAAAGATAAAGGTCAGAGAATCTCACCGTGATTTGTGAGAGAATCCGCACGTGTTGCTGATTTTTGGTACTTTGAAAGTAAAACTGTGCCACAGAAAGAGCCATCTGTCTGTAAGATGCGAGAAAAATGTATGTCTGGAAGGAATAATGAAGATGGCTGTCTTCCTGGGTTGTTTCGCCGTGTAGGCCGGTAGAAGTATACTGACGTTTCAGAGGGCCTTGTTCCCTCCATCATCAGAGTGATAAGCAATTGCCCTGATGGTGGAGGCAGCAAGGACCACTACCTTTTCATTAACCCTTTATCTTCCAACCACTGTACTTGATAATCTGGCACTATAATGAATTAGTAAGTGCAAATATGCCACAAAGTAAACAGTCTAGTTATCACCAACCTCACTTTTAACGCCAGTGGGAAAAATGTGTTGCTCTAATGAGTTTAGACTCTGGTTTATATTACCATTAATAGGTGGCAGCATGAATACCTTGTATGGCCACTGATAGATGGCAGACAGGATGTGCCAGAACACATTCTTTGCTTACTCTGAAGCGTAATGAATGCCTGGTTCAGGAGAATAGAATACATGGCAACAAAGATGAAATGTGCATGAATGAGTAAGCCAAGTTCTTATGACTCACTTTCCCAGATGTTTAAGAGACAAAGAAAAGTAAGTATATCTGTGTCAGAGATGTCTTTATACACAGTCTTTGCTGGAAATGGAAGTTATAGTGTAACCCTAAAAATGTGTCTCATTGACATGACTGGAAGTGGTTATGAAGCTGACATTATCCGCAATGACATGAAAAGTGATGGTTTGTATCGCAATTGTGATGCGGCTCACACGTAAATGGCGCACATTTCAATGCATTATGATAAAATGTTGAGTCAAAGGGCCTCAACAGCAGAAAGAGCGGAAGAATTTAGCTTGCACACGAGATTGGCGAAGAGTGGGTCTGTGCAGAAGTAACACTAACACACATCAGTCACTTATTGAGAATACCCGAAACTGGTTATTGTATGACCCAGTCACTGTCCGTGAAAGTGAGAGGACGCTACGAATGACAGAAAACTAGAAAAGAGGTACCAACATTTTACGTACTAAGAGTTCCCCTTGATAGAAATAATTAGCTTAAATGTTTAATGACTGATTTTAAATTTACTTATTTCCAGCTAAGAGGAGAAAAGTTTTCAATCTTGCAGAGAATGGAGTTCCAGGTCACCCAGATGGAATGACTATAGATTCCAGAGGAAATTTATGGATTGCTTGTTTTGATGGCAGCCAGGTCTGTACAGATCTTAACGTTACACCTTCCTACAAGTAAACAATTCAACAGAATTGTCTGTAAGATGCATGAACGTATTTACCAGGTACTAAACTTTGGAGGCCCACATGAATTTTTCTTTCTTAAGGGAGTGAAGGGACATGTTTGTTCCCCGAGGTTCCACAATTGTCCTGGTTTCAAATTTCAAACAATGTATTGGATTCTCATGGAAGATTTTAAAACTGATAGAAGCCACACCAAATCCGTATTTCTAATTTATTATGATTGGCAATAACATGGCATTAATTTTAGTGATTACAATGAAATGTGCGTATATTAGCAGTTTTCCCGCTCTCTTTTAAGATTGAGTAGGTAAGAGTCAATAAGTAAATATTATGTTGAAGAGATACGCTTATGTGCATACATTGCCTGTGACCTACATGTAGCAACATATTGTTTTTTATATCAGCTAGAACGTTCACAATTACTTAGGCATGTGAATGTGGAGAACAGAACAGATAATCACTCTCTTGAAAGAATTTGTTTCTATAAATTTCCTCAAATAATACTTTCTGTCCATAAAATTAGGGGACATGTCAATTACTTATATTGTCTTTCCATGGTGAGCCCAATTCTGGGCCAGAATACCTGTGCAGCCTATTGAGATTTTATTGAAAGCATCTCTTCTATGGTTTTCAAAACAGTTTACCAGAACAGAGATTTTTCAACATTATACCCCATGATAATCGTTTAGTATTTGTTTATATATTTCATGTGTTTCCATGAAATGTAACGCAGGTTTTGATAATAAGCCAGGAGGCTATTCACCTTGAGGATTAAGAAAGGGTAAAATGGTAAAGCAATAAGATTATTCTCTTTTAGGTTATCAATGTGGATCCTGATTCTGGTGAGCTAATACAGAGCGTGCACATCCCAGCCAGCCGAGTCACGTCTGTGACTTTTGGGGGCCCCGATAGGGAAATTCTGTACGTCACTACTTCTCGACTGGGACTTACCGCCGAGGAACAAAAGCAGCAACCCTTGGCAGGCTCTGTGTTTGCTGTGTCTGGTCTAGGGGTGTCTGCCCTCGCACCTGCCAACAACGTCATTCCTACCACCCGCAGCAAATGATATTATAAATAGAGAAAATTGTTTCACATAGTTTCCTGTATTTTCTGGTCAAAGCCAAATCTGATAAATCTGATTCATCATTGTTATCAGTGGAACTTAAACATGTAGTTGTAAAAGAGCCCCCTTGATTTCAATTAGAACGAAAAACATTTAACAGCTCTCACAGTCGCAAAATTTTCTACCAAGGGGATTGAAATACATAGATCCCAAAATCAGTCCTTTCAAAGACAGTCTAATTCATTTGAGTTTAAACTAAAAAGTTGATGCAACTTTCATTACAATCCATACAAATGTATTCCTCCAGATTTTATAAAATTATTATTGTCTTAACGATCTTTCAGCAAAGTACTCAAATTGTATATGGCCTATTCATTGTGTTTCAAATTGTTACTTCTTCATATTCATAATCGTACTCACGTAAAATATTCAGTTACAAGATTTAATTGATTCAGAATTGTTAAATGCCCCATCCTACCCTACCAAATAATAACCCAGATCTTGCTGAAACTCTTATGCTCATTTAAGGTACAATATTATGCTTTCAAAGTTTTCCTATGCATGTTCTTTATGAACACGGAATTAAACATTGAACTGTCTACAATGAGTCCACATGTCAGGTTAAGGGAAACAAAATTAATTCAAAGTAGACAACCAGCAGGACGACATATCTCAATCTGACTACTCTCTCCTTTTTATAACATTCAAGACAAAGATCTGACACCAACACGACAAGTGGGCATTAAACAACTGTTTCTGTGTTTACATTCATAGTTGCTCAACCTGGTTCACACTCTCACAACCATTTCAGTAACATCCCCTCTTCTTCAAACTGCTTGTTAATACGATCTTTGCCATCAGCTTTACATAATCTGTCTGTCCGTTAAACAGTACAACTGCTCGATGTTGCTAAATTATGAACATTATTGCTAACAAAAATTGTAAAACTGCACACGCATAGCTGCAAAGACATATAACTTTAAACAGAGTAATTCTTTGCTTCATTCCTAAAAAATTCTACACTTAACCTTACTGTGCTACATAATGACTGTGGTGCCCCACCCCCTCGCAAAGGGGAAATTAAGATTCGAGGTGGACTGCAAATTAATCCTTACAACAAGCAGTAAAAACTTTGACAATTAATAGTGGGAATTACATTTTAACTTTTACTTTGCAGTTAACATCGTCCTCACATCACTCTTCAGCATTTTAAATTTGCCTTTCTCCTTATTTTTCAACAGTCAATTGACTATTATTAATGTATAAAATGTTTTAATTTCCTGTATTTTGCAACTCGTAATGTATTAAATGCAGAATTGGGAAATGAGCACATTTTAAGACATAATTAAATGAAAGATTATAAGCACTCTATTATAAAACACCTAAACATAAAATAAACTGTTCTCTACAAGGAACAGAGCTATGGATTTCTGAAGATTAGATGACAAGAGGAGGCAAAATGAAATAGGTGAAGAATCTGTTATAAGCTTCACTTCAAATTTTTCCTTTCAATCTACTTTGCATTTTGAAAATATATATAAGTATTAAATGCTGAACTGGACTCTGAGCTCAATTAAGCAGAAGAAATTCCATATTTTTATAAAGAAAGAGAAATTTAAAACTACAACCCTACATTCTGTGGAAGGGAAACAGCCTGAGGATTTTGCCTGAAAGGGAGGGGGCACAATAAAACAGAGAACCGTGGTTCAGATTTCTGCTCAAGTCCTTCTGGCTGTCCATGAAGAACTCAAAGACTTTGAAGAACCACAACAATCATCACAAGTACTTATCGAGGTGTATGCACATCACGGTTACAAATTAAATACAGTGTTGTAAAAGCATTGCAGTGAAATACATAAAAAAAGAAATCTGCCTCACATCAGTTCAGTATTTAAAGTTGCTGAATCAGACTTTTGTGTTTTAAAACTTGTGTAAATGGCTGGATTCTTTCTTTTTCAACTCCAGTGCTTTGAACAAGTGGTTTTGGTTAAAGATTGTTGATTGATATGATGTCTGTTTGGACCAACTTTGCTGCTCCCTCATAAATATATTTTTGCATTAACCCCCCTCTTTCTCTCATCTTAGGCTCCCATATCCCCTACAAGTTAAACCATCTGTAATTTTTTTTAGAGGGCAGAAATCAGTTAGGTAAAGCATAGAATACCAAACCCGTTT
>NW_019062270.1:3374-14365 GCF_000696155.1 Zootermopsis nevadensis
CTTTTGTCAGGAGCTCAAAGATCTTGCAAGATCCGACCCCAACTTCCTTTCTAAGCTCCGTGTGCCTTCTTCCTCTTCCCAAAGATGAAAATTCAGCTAAAGGGAAGGAGATTTGAGACGATAGAAGAGATTCAGGCAGAATCGCAGATGGTGCTTGACAGGCTGACAAAGAAAGATTTCCAGGGATGCTTCCAGGCCTGGCAGCGGCGCTGGGATCGTTGTGTTCACTCCCAGGGGAACTACTTCGAGGGTGATGGATGAATTTAATACCTGAGATAAGTGTACGGGTTTTTATAGGTGCAGTCTTGAAACTTTCTGATTGCACCTCGTAAAATGTTGAAACGTAGAAGTTAGGCCGTTTGCAAGTGACGCAGAGCAATTTATAGAAATTGTCAAAAGGAATTTTGTTCCATGATTCACCTGAAGCGAATCTGGCGATAACCGTTAACGCCTACATCGTACGTCGAAATATATGTTAAGGAGTTATCAGAAAATCTTATTGGTGCGAGTCTTAACGGTGAGTGAAGTTTTATGTCAATATTCAGGTCCATGTTAGAGGATTCTGGAACATTAATTACGCCGTCTGACGTATCAGTTTCGTTATGTGAAGTAAAGAAATCCAGATTGAAATAATCGAAAAGCTGAACGGTTGGAGATCTTTTCTTGTCGAAATTGCAGTGGCCTTTAGACTGTTTCATGGTTCCATAAAAAAACAAAAAGCCATAATTCTGGTGAAACGCGTTGTAGAGAGAAGGTACAATGTATTTTAATGTTAACAAATCACGTCCTTTCCGAATTAGCACTTCTTTTCCATTGTGAATCTTCTCGAGGAAGAAATGGTTTCTGCCATCGATTAGTTGGCGCATGCGCAGATATATCGAACTCACCTCTTCGCTCCTCTGATTAGGTTGAGCATGAGATGAAGGCAGGCGATTGAACCACGTGTAAGGCGTCCTGTAAGAAACATAAACACAGATTAAACTATTGTGCTGTGATCAGTGCAGGGAATTGAACTGGGTTGAAAATTCCAGCGACCTTCGGCTACGTCACACGAAGAGGTCAAGGGGACGAAGGCGCCATGTGCTCTGTTACTTTCCCTCCGACTCCCCTACCCAGAATTCTGGATTCCAGCGAAATTTCTTTGTCTGTTTGTAACTACAACAAAGCTCGGAGATATTTTGCGACAATCAAGCTCAGGCCATGCATGAGTCAGAGGTTCGTGGTTTAACTTCAGCTCAAAGAATTTTCAAAAATGTTGTGATTGTATGTGACCACACTCTGTCATCGGGAGGCTCCCACCTCGCAGAATCTGCACCCCTGAGGCCAGTGGGTTATCGTACTCAGACAATCTCCGTATGATACTCAAGATTACAGAACCTCATGACCTGATAAGATGAGCCGGGATAGCTCAGTCAGTATAGTGACTAACTACGGGCTGGACGACCGGAGTTCGGTCCCCGACGGGGACAGGACTTTTCCTCTAGCCTCTGCTTCCAGGCCTGCTCTGGGGCCCACCCAGCCTCCTCTACAATGGGTACCGGGGTCCTTTCCCAGGAGTAAAGCCAGCTGGGGCGTGATGCTATACAATCACCCCATCTAGTGCCGAGGTCAAGAAAGGGAGGAGCTATACCTCCTCTCACCCCCAAGCGCCTATATGGCGTATGGCGGGACAAACTTTACATTACTTTACTTTACATAACCTGGTAAGGCGTTGCAAAATATCCGAAGAGCGCACATAAAAGTGTATGAAGAACAATATTCACTCGAACAGATTCTTAATATGCCAAATGTTCTAAAGTCCTTTCGGGGATTCAGATTTACAAAATGAAGTACCAGTTAAAGACTTTCGAAATTTTCGTCCAGTAGGGGGCTCTTAAATTCGGGGGGTGGACAAGACAGCGGCCCATTTTGACAACCGTTTCCCTCACTCGGTTCCCGACACGGACACAAACATCGCTTTCCTTTTTTTCGGAACATCACGTACGACATACAGACGTACGTAAATGAACGCGCGGCCAATAACTTATCCTGTTTTCACGTTGAAGTGCTATGCTCTATGCCCCTCAGCAATCGGCTGGCATTCTTCGAACAAAGAAACAAAAGCAATAAAACAGTGGAGAGTCGTTCATGGAGTCTCACGTGAAATTCAGCGAGGAAAACCTCGATCAAGGTAACCGTCTCCGGTTTCAGATTTGATATTTCTTCTTGCTTACGCAAATTCACTCTCGGCAACGAGCAAGGGGATTCAAAAGAAACAGCAAAATTGCTCGACTCAGGGAATTGAACAGACGATGACTCTCGGCTGGAATAAACGTAGGTTTTAGTAATTGCGTTTACGTAATTTCCGGATTACGTCTGACTGAACAAGTCGCTGTAACTGACGGCATCAGTTTCGGGTTGAACAATAATTTATAGCACGGCGAGAAAGAAGCATTTTTACTGTAAAACTTTTAAGATTTCTCTTGAGCTTTCCTTCCGCTTTGAACACAGAAGATTGTACCAAGCATCCAAAAATATCGTAAGAATAATTTAGACCTTTTTAGGGGCTCCAGGTTTGTAGCGGATCATTTTACAAGCGACTCTGGGTAACTTAAAAGTTCTGACTTCGCCATTGGACGTGACCCTGTAACGAGGCCTTCTCAAAAGTGTTTTGCAAAACCATTCCAAACTGAAAGCGTACGAATACAATCGCACAGCCACAGTGCGTTGGACCTATTTTGTGAGCGCTGTCAGTCAGCCACGCGTGAAGGACACATCACCACTGCAGTCTCTGGAGATCGACAAACTAACTCAACTCCCTGGTAGGAGAAACCGCAGGTCCAACGCCGACAACACCAAAGTCCGAAACCGGCCAAGATCCTGGGCCAAACTTCGTCCATTTGTCATCCTCACAGCCCACCTCCCTTCGATCCATCTTGATATTATCCTCCCATCTCCTTCCTGGTCTGCCCAGTGGGCTTCTTGCAGAAGGATTCCCTTCCAAAATTCCGTATGTACCCCTTGACCCCTACCCCCTGCGTGTCAGGAGTCCGACAGTGTTTTTAATTCGCAGTAGAAACTTAAGATGGCGAGGTCTTTATTGATTAAGGGATTTCCCTATCGCGGGGCCCCAGGTTAATGTGCACTTCCTTACCTATAATGAGCCTCGATGTGGCATTCCGTTCCATTGACTGTCACCGCCTCTTCATGTGGGGTCATTAAGAAATACAACTTCTTCAAGCGATGGCAAAGGTCATTAAGCTTTGCATCAGAGATTGAATAATTGCGAATAAAATTATAAGTTCTTATCTCGAAGTGGTCCATGAATATCGAGGAGCGAGCAAACAGTTTGACGATTTCGTTTAACTTATTTGGATTAAGCATGAAGAACCCCAAGAGTGTTGGCGAATGGTGGGCCCATCGCAGGAACCTGAGGAACTCGTCCAGCAAACTGCCGGCGTAGAAGCACGCCGGATGTCCAGAGCCGGAATAGGGGCTGTGAATGTGTCTCCAGGTGACGTATCTCAACAGGCGGTACTGCAAACAAACAGGGCAACTGTCAGACGGCCAGCTGACCACATGGGCTGTCAACATAACTAACGATGTCCTTCAGTTCACACGTATGAATTTCTGATACCGCTATTCAAGTTATGAGCAGCTGAATACAAACCCTGCAGTTGGTATGTCGTCGTTTAAATCATTAACGAATGAACAGTCGTTGTTGCTTTGGGTGGTTTTGCTGTTCATGCTATTTGTAGCCGACACTACTTTACAAGAAATAGAAAGGAGAACGGAGACCGGTGGAGGGGTTTGGGGAATTCGGTGATGAACCATCGGGTTACTTAAGCCATCTTTGCAGTTAGAACTGGATTCCACATATTTTAAGCAGACGATCTGGAAACACGGAGGATGCATATGAGAAATATTTCTTCCGTTTCATCAGTGATTTGGTTTCGCTGTTTCTAAGTAACTAAATAACAAGATGCTTTACGGGACATGAAGTTTCATCACCGAACTAACCAAAGGCCTCCACCGGTCCCTGTCCTGGGCCAACAAAATTTTGTCGCCTTCAAATCCTATCTCCCATAGATCCCGCCTGAGATTATCCTCCCATCTACATCTAGGTCTCCCCAGTGGTATCTTCACCTCAGGCTTCCCAACCAATACCCGGTGCACACATTTTTCCCATCCATGCGCGCTATATGCCCTGCCCATCTCATTCTTCTAGAATTTATCACCTTGATAATACTGGGGGAGGAGTACAGATTTTTAAGCTCATCATTATGCAGTTTTCTCCATGCCCCATCGTCTTCTCTCCTAGGCCCAAATATCCTCCTCAAACATATTAATTTTATTTTTTCACTGTTCCGTAAAGACTCTTACATAGTAACAGTATCAGAACTGAAATCTGATTGTCGACGAGTGTCCTGGTCGCTGACAATTTACTCTGTTCGATTAAACGCTCAACGTCGCTTTTTGTCGTAAACCACGTGCACTCTTATCTTCGTGTTGTTGTGACGAAGAGTCCTTGGCCTACAGCAGTTTTCAGGAACGCGTCTGATTCTGCCCTGTCTCAGTCCGCGTCAAACAATAGGAGTTAAGCACTTGTTTTAGAAGCAGAAATGTTAAAACCCTCGTCAACACTATTAAGGTTTTGTTCGTGACACAGCTCGCTTCAATTTCCTGTGAGTTGTTACAAAGTTTCGGTCTTCCGCTCTCTTACCCTATCCTTCATAAGCATCAGCGCAATGCAATGTTGATCCATCAGCAGTTGTTGTTCAGTTGGTCGAACTTGTCCTATACGAGGCACGACATCCACCATAGCTGAAGTGAAAGGAAAAGTCGTTACCAGCAGTTCTCCCAAAGTTCGACCTTCTTCAAAACGAGACACGGCACCCACCATAGCTCGATCAATCTTGGAACCCAAGGTCGAAAACCCGCAATTGAGAACTAAGGTGGCGACGTCACGGAATCGTCTGCACACGGGCCTCACTCTTCTAGCCAAGAAATCGTAAGAACAAAGTTCGAAAATGCGAGCCAGCAACTTTGGCGGCAAGTCCGTGATGTGCAGTTGCCTTTGCTGTCGACTGCAGGCTCCAACTTTATCAGGCCCTTCGTTGCTACGTTTAAGTTTTGACTTGGTACAGCGAATAAACTCGTTCATCCCGACGAAGATTTTATGACCAAAATATTCCTGGTGGTTAAATTATTTATCTGAGTAAAATATTTACGGTCTACGATTGAAAGCCACACAAGACGTCAACAGGAAGTTACTAAGAGGCAGTCGACAATGAGACAGAGAGACAACGTAATACAACAATGCACTGACGTCATATCTCGCAGTTTACACTTCCAACAATCAGTTTGCTCACCAAGTTATGTATTGCCGTAGGGGAATAACGATCCTGTACCAACTGAATCAGTTATTTAACGTCGTATAATAAGAGAACACTATCTCGTGCGTTAAAATTGAAAGGCTTCGACTTAAATCGTTCCTTCGTTGACTGTTTCAAGGCGGGCTACGTACTGCGAGGTAGACCCACTATGAAACCCGTCGTTTAGAGTAGGCGATAGGTTTAAATCGGCCACACCCAGAAGCATTGCCGAATTTAAAATCCAGCGGTCTGTGTGTCAGCACCCATTTCAAAACGCATATATGCAGAAAGTGATTAAAGTTTCCTACGAACGATGTTTTGGAATCTGGAGCAAGGTTTTCCTGTCTGAGTCCTAACTAGAGCTTCAAATCGTTTTGCATGCGTAGATGCAAATGTAGGGCTTTCATTTGTATTTTGAAGCAATGGCTTTTTAAACATTGAATCTGTGTCCGAACATATCAACTGCATGGCTTTTATAAGCGATGTGAACAGATGGGTTTTAGTTTGACTTCCTGAAAAACGCGAATCTCTTATCTATTTCTCCCCAATTCGTTTCTGTTTCAGGGGTATACAATAGCCGTTTATCGCACCGATGCATTTTCACTGATTAACACGCGAGTGCTAACAGAACATTCCAGAAATCCGAAAGAAACCAATGCCAAGACGTTAATTCTTGAAAGGGACTTTGATTTGTGTTGTTTCGTAATTCAAGGGTCTCTGTCACATGTAGTTTACCTGTTATGGGAATTGTGCATCAGAGGATTTAATTTGCAAGAATAAAAGTATTTTATCTTCTTATTTTTTTATGTAAATACGTCTGTATTTTAGGGTCAGTGTCATTCGGCAAAAAGTGGAACGAAAAATTGGAACGAAAAAGTGGATTGTTATGTTACCTTGGAAACGTCAATTGTTTACTCGGCATTATTGTTACCTAGGAAACTTCATCTGTTTATCAACAAATCGACAATAATGGTTACCTAGGAAACGTTACATTTCTCGGCAATTTTGTTACCTAGGAAACGTCATCTGTTTACTCGGCATTGTTGTTACCTATAAAACATTTCATTACATTACCTTATAGCGCTCCCCTGCTAGAATATTTATTCTTATGACTTTGTCTGTCCCCTTCCCCATTTCCAACTTTTTATTTCGCGCATTTACGTCTGTAATTTTTTGTTTAATTCTATGTCATTACAACAATTTATTATTCACGAATAAAATAGATTTAAGGATATCGTATAGGCTGTTCGTTTCATGCAATACCGGTACATGATTGTTCACATGAGGTGGAATAATTTATGATTTTATAACATATCACTTGGGTCTATTTTTTACACCATTTCATTTGACTATGCAAATTAACGCTTGTTTTACACGAGGTAATGTTGAAGATTCGGGGTTTATCCACACGGGGGCCTTTACAATGAAGGGATGACATATATTAAAGTAATTTTGGATTTCCTCATATATTTATATAGAAGACTCTGCCATCTTCACAGTATTGATAAAATGTTAAATCATACAGTGAAAGTAATGGAAATATTTTAACAGTGATTATTCACTGAGTGCTCTTAAGTTAGGTCTACCTATTAACAGGAGTTTGTAGATTTAATTTCTATAGGATATGTCCGTGGAGTTTCTTCACAGAAAAAGTAAGGTTTTGTGTGTGCAAAACAGACAGACAACCGCCCAAAATCTCGTTTCGCGCGCCGCGAAAATGTTGAGGCACTGTTGTATGATCACAAAACTGTGTGACAGTGAAGACGCATTACAGAGGCCGACGACGTCGGAACTGCTCTCGGGGATCGACGTAGAGACTTTGCTTCTGCTGTTCTCCATGATGATAATGGTGGCTATCCTTTCAGAGACCGGCATATTCGACTATATGGCTGTCTACGCTTGTAGGGCAAGAACAATGTGTAAGATGGCTGTATTCTGGGTTCTAGCAAAGTCTAACTTTGTAGAAGTTTATTAAAGTTTTGGAGGTCCTTCGTGCCTCAATCGCCCTGATGATGGAGGCAGTAAGGACCTATGAAACGATGCTCAACTTCTACTAGACTAGACGGCGCTACAAACCAGAAGACAGCCATCTTCGGATTCAGATCCTACTTGGAATCTTACTTCATCGATTTATTTTGCACGCCGTTGCATAAACGATGTCGTAAGGATCGAGAAAATTCACTTCAGTGTTTTCGCGAAGTGAACTGACGCTGATATGGCCGCGGCCATATTAGATGCGGATTCAAGTGACTGATGCTTGCATGAATTCGTACAGATTTTGTCGTAAGAGATCATACAACCCGAGTATTCACAATGAATACGACTGCGTGCATTTCGTTTTTATGAGTGACTTCTGCCTTCTGGAAAAGAGTGTTATTAAGTCTTTGCATCTCCTTCTGGATTTCTGAATTTTTCGTGGAGAAAGGAACTATTATTGAACACAGGCACGTATATCCGGATCTCCTAAAATAACCCATTTTTTTTAAAATATTTCCAAATTAAGTATGGGACTTGGATAATAATTGGGATTAAATTAATGGACTTTTACAAAATAAAACAATATTTTTGTTATGCATAACAATTTTTAATGTCATATTTGTCATCACTATTTTCAGTGTTTGCTCGTTTGGTGCCAAAGGCGCGTTCTGTACTGAATTAAAATATCGCAATCCATATTTCGTAGAGACTGCCAACAAATTTGATAAGAAACGAATTCATTTGAAACATTTTTTGGTCCTACGAATTCTTGCGGTGTCGTCCGAATTTTCCTCTGGCAGTCTGACCAACCTCATTATGTTTCATGTTGGCACGACTAGTAGTCACAGAAACTCATAAGAACAGGAAGGAAAATAAAAAAAATGTTACAGAAAATTTCATAATGTCGACGTTTTCATTACAAGATACTTTGGTAACAAACAAGGCGGATTATATGGATGTAGAACATAGCACGCATGAGATAAGGAAACGTTAAAGAATAGAACACCTTTAAAGACCAAGATATAAATTGGAGGATAATATTAAAATGTAAGTAAAGAATTTTGATGTGAGGACGCGGACCGAACTTTTATGACTTAGGTCACGGTCCAATAATGGGCTGTGATAATCTGTGGAACCTCAAAAGTTGAAGATTTTTTGAGGAAATGAGCGATATTATTTCATTCAGTTTGAGGTAGAAGATTTTAGAATACGTTATTGCTGAATGTAATCAGATACGAAATGCAGTAAAGCAAGCAAAATGATTATGAAGCTCTGTGGTGTAATTTTCAGATAACAAACAGAAAGGTGTGTCCTCTGGTGAATACACTACGCTTGATCACGACTTTCTTGTCAGAATGCCAATGAACATCAAATTACGAAAAATTAAAAGAAATATCTGCTTCCTCGTCACTGCAGGACAAATAACACACTTTTAATGTGGTTGCCACTGACATATTCTGGTCGCTATTAATTTACAAGTATTGTGATTACTTTATACAGAATTGCAATACTTTTCAATCAGAAACAAAATATCCGCTCATAACAGTGTCTTCTTTTCGCAGTTGAGTAGTCTCACATTATCTTATTCCCGATAGTTGATTTGTATCAAATTAAAACCAGTAAAAAAGTAAAGTTTGTCCCACTATACGCCATGTAGGCGTTTGGGGTGAGAGGAGGTATAGCTCCTCTCTTCCTTGACCTCGGCACTAGATGGGGGTGAGTGGTCAGCATCACGCCCCGGCCGGCTTTACCCCCTCTGCCCCCGTCGGGGATCGAACCCCGGTCGTCCAGCCCGTAGCTAGTCACTATACTGACTGAGCTATCCCGGCTCATAATTAAAACCAGTACATAGTAAAAATATGACCAGAGCCGCGAAGAATAAGTAAATTTGTGTCTGTTCTTGGAATAGGTTGTGAGAGGTAATGGAACTGATGACCACAGGTATCTACTGAAATATTGGCGGCGGCATCACCCCTGTTGGGGATCCTCCCAACATCATCATCGCCCCCAACCAGGACGTGATTGACTCTGTAAATGAAGAAACTCTTGGATTCCGGGCTCAATTGAGCAGGGGCCTACTTTTTTAACCACACTCTCAGCCACTTCACGATACTTCACAGAAACTTGTTTATTTGAAACAAATTGTAAGGGAAAGTAACCAAATTTCGCCCACTGTTCCAAATGTACAACAGATGCCAGAGGCTATTGCACGCTGGTGTTAGCAACTTTGTCACAAGCATGTCGGAGGTACGCGCTGCCATGTTGGAAAGTCGTTTAGATTCTAATTCCGCCTATAGGCAAAGGATGCCAAGCGTGTGGCATACAGCTTGGCTTGCTGTATGGAATGCTGTAAGGCATCTCTTCTCAAGAGAGAAAATGTCTCAAGCTGTGTGTCAAGAGACCCCTAACTTGTCATTCAGGAAACCGCTGCAAGAATTCGTGGCTTCACCAAAGAGAATGCCGATCAGTTCTTTTCCATTTTAGTGCAACTCAAAAGTACGAAAGGTAAAAGGCAAGTTGCAAGTCTCTCATCAGTTGAGAGGGGAGCTCTGGTAACGGTTGTCACATGCGTGAGTGCATCCGTTCCTGGTCTTCCCCAGGAAGAATATGAAATCAAGAGTTGCTGGATGGCGCACCTGCTGGCACGACTGGCACTTGTCACACCTCCGGCTGGAACCAGGCAGAGTCAGAAATTCAAATGTGCTTAAATACTCACGCACTATGAAGTTGCAGCACTGTTCGCAAAAGCTTGTGCGCCTTCCGCCCCAATAGAAGTCGCAGTGAAAGGATTTCGAAAGACTGGATTTTTCCTTTCCAAGCCAGTATCTTCAGAGACCGTGATTTTCCAACGAAGATTACGGATGTTGTTTCTAGTCTTGGAGTTCAAGAAGAACACTCAACATCTTTTGTCATGCCATCTGACATCACTCAACTTCCCGATTTTCAAAGGCCCAGCACATCGGGAAACACGAATTCCCGCAAAGATTCTGTTTACTTGGTGACCTCAAGTTTTACCGCCAACTACTCTCAGTAAGAACGCACGACAGAAAACCGAGTAATCAAGTTTATTATAATATATTTATTTATTTATTATTTATGTTTTGCTCATATGAATTAATTCTGAAACTAAATATTAATTGCTTGTTAAATGACTGAAGCTTCTGAACACCTACACGGAATTACGTGTAATTGAATGTCGCAGCTGCAGGTCTAGATGTCTGACTGTTCAGATTATTTTGTGTGGTGAAAGAAATGGTGAGATTATTTATTTATGCTAAAATAACTTCAGTTAATTTATGAGAACGTGATTAATCTTTTAGGGGGTAAGTACATTTATTTATTTACCTTAGCCAAAATAATTGCCTTTTGTGAATGAATACAGTTGCTGCTTTTGCTTATGTTGACTTTATAGTTTATTACGAAACACTTATATATCTCGGAGGATGTTTTAAATGAATTGCGTCTTGTAATGTACCTTGATCAGAAATGTGTATGTCAAGATACAGACTCTTATTTCTTTATAAAGATAAAATACGTCCAGTAGGACATCAGGTTACGTAGAGTGAGGAGGGAAGTTTGATAGACAGAGCATTCGTAATTTGTGGCGAAGCAGATGCTGTTAATATGAGTTGACGCGTTTGATAGCCCGACGAGCATGAA
>NW_019062271.1:0-18208 GCF_000696155.1 Zootermopsis nevadensis
CGCGCGGCCACTGCGGACCCCTACATTGTAAATTATAAGTAATAAACATAATGAAACTCCATTCCATCAGAGCGGTAGTGCCTTCTGCTGTCACAGACGCCAGAGAAAGGCGATAAGCCATAGTTTATTTACAAGTCTAGACATAATTCTTTATAGATGAAATGTTCATTACCTGTTGACATGGCTTCAAAATCAAACAAAGAAACGATTGAAATAAGTTCAAGTTTAAAACTATACAGAACATTAATAAAGATACATTTAAGATTAAATATCTAAAAGACCTTAATTTAAAAAGTTTAAGATAAAATTTTACAAAGGATTTGCTGTTATGTCTCTTCGTTTTAAAGCACTTCATACACACTCATTGAAACTAAAATTATCTTAAACTCTCATCTCAGCCAATTAATAAATTTCGCACCTTTTGTGGAACCTTCCAGTGTTAACAAAAGCACCCTCTTGTCTCCGTTCTTAAATCGCTGAAATCCGAGGTAGTCCAAATTTCTAACACGAGTATTGTGTCTGGTAGCTCCCCTCCACATCTGGTAACCTTCTCCTCTATCCGAAGTACGCTATGGTGGCGAGGGACCCACTTAATATGGCAGGCTGCAGGTTACCAGAAACAAATTTTAAACTCTCATCCAATTGGAGAATAATATAGAGAGGGTATGAAGTTTAAGGAATAAATTGGCCACGTTCAATGGCTTGAATTCAAAGTGTGACTGATAATCGAAAATCTTCTTATGTGAGACTTGAAGTTCCCACGGAAGTGAGGAAAACGCTGTTCTTCGAGGCTTTGATGTGTATAAATTGGATGTAGATGCCAACGTTTTGGAGAACTATACCGTCTTGATCTGCAGGGCTGATGTGGCGGTGCTGGGAAGTGGTCGGATTTATTTGGAGTAAGAGGTACTGGACCATTATATCCAGCTGCACAATGTCAGTATTCTGGCCAAGAAAATCCAGAAGCTTTGACCGGATCATCAAGGATGTGATACGGCATGCCCCGTTTAGCGGTCCGCTACTAGCGGCCTTGTCCAGAAATTGAATATTTAATCCCAGTGTGTTCGCATTCCAACTAACGCACAGTCGAAAGTTGGTAACAGGCAAATTCATGAGGATTTGGGTATTACATTCTTCTTCGACCACATCTGAGCACCAACTGAGAGTTCTGACTGAACCTGATCTATGGCGGGGAACCCTGGAGTTCAGCAATTACTGTACAGTGGCCGCAGAACTATTTGACCGGTGAAATTTTCAAGCGAAAGGCTTGAAGCGTGTCGTTTGTCCGATAGTATATTAATGTTTTGTTATCTGACACTAGAAAGTATAGTCTATGCAAAGAAAGCTGGATATGATACATATTTCCGCAGCAGATGTTAATAATCTTTGCATGAAATTTTTAAAACAAAACATTGTCTCATTATAATAATTAAAACTGAAGATAGCTAGTGCATTGCCAATTAAAACATGGCGGCCTCCTGCATGGTGGGTAATTAATGTAATACTCTACTAGTAAAGCTTCACAACACCGGAAGTTTTACATAGCCACTGAATAACAATACTACGAACAGCGGAAAGCAACAAAGTCGTGTGAGAAATATATTTGCGCTAAAGACCGATATTTTTCACTCAGGTATAGAGTGGTCACGCATGTGCACACTACTTGCCTACCAGCCGCCTACAGCGCAATATTTAACTCTCGCGAACAGTACAGTAGGAAGCACAGATAATCCATCGTAAGAAAACACTTGTTCTGACCAATGGCTGACTGAAGTCTCTCACGGCGCAACGAGTGGTGTCTAACTTCTAGGCTATACTGACTGAGTTTTCCCATGCTTTCTCGTCAATTAAAGGCAAATGCTAAGATATCATTCAAAAGAGACGCAGCCCGCCTTTAGCCAAAATACATATTTCCGCAGCAGATGTTAATAATCTTTGCATGAAATTCAACTCCCAAACATCCATCCAATCAAAGTTCTGTTGGCAAAGAACACATTGCCTGATGGGAATATCCGCCCAGCTGTACCAATAACCCCCAGTCTGAACTGTCTAGTCTTCGGCCAAGTCATCCCCAACAAAAGCCTATAAGGCACGTTTTCCAAATCTAGCTATCCGTTTCGGAGTCAGGAATGTTTTAACAGTGCAAGGGATTCTGTCTTGCGCATTGCGCAAAACTTCACTCCTTGTTAGTTTTTTGGTTTGTAGTTGGTAGCATGGCCACTTCAGCCCTGAAGACGGAGACTATTTTTATACGAAATGTTGATCCACACTTCGCCAAAACCCAGAATAACACCCTCAGAAGCTTCATAGTTTGTGCTCTGTAACGCATAATTATTATACGGCTGATGAAATCATGGATAATGAGCTGGCTGGGACATGCAGAACGCTTGGCGAAATGGTAAACGTGTATGTGTTGCATGGGACAACGATGATGGTGGTGATGACAGTAGTGATAAAAGATCGGTTTTAAAGAAATAAATTAGGAAATATATAAAATTAGTGTAAGATTTAAAGAAATTTTAAAAATAAATACCTTACCTTAAAAATTATTTTCAAATACTAACATTTTTAAAACAAGAAATTAAGTTGAAAAATCTAATATAATTGTAGAAACATAGAGCTTAAAAGATTTGTGAAAATATTCTATAGAATCATTGTAAATAATTTTGTTTTTAATATATTGTAAATAATGTGGGTCACGTATTAAGGCTAAAGTTGAAAGTTAAAAGTTGAAATATAATTCTGAAGCACGGAAAAAGCCGACTTTTTTTTAAGATTACTTTCGGATCGACCATTTTTCCAATCTTAAGCGTATTTGTCCCAGAAGTTAAAGACGGCCGGGTGTATATTAGAAAATTCTTCCCAAGTTCAGAGGCATTAGAATCTGTAGATCTTCACCATCTCTTCGAGTGTCGTAATCGTTAGGAACGTGGATCGCTGTCCTTGTCATAAGTTCACTTCAATTGCAGCCAGTCCCAATCCAATTAGCTCTTGATGTCAGGAGCTACACTTTGTAACGCGTATCCATCAGATTTCTCATTTCGTATAAAGTACGATTGCTGTGCAGAATACCGATTATGCAGTACTCTAATCCCGTAATTGTCAATCTTTTAAACTCACAGACATAACGGAATTTGAGACTACCGCAGTTCAAGGTCACAGCACGCCGTGCGTTACTGCAGCGGTTAGTAAATGATTTGAGAGTATTTTGTAACTAAAATTAACGTGGTATTAACGGACTGGTATTTGAATCTGCGTTACTTTCCATGAACCTGGGAGAATAAAGGATCGAGTCGCTTTAGTATCCTGTACCATGAAGTCAACTGCAGAAAATGCGCGCTGGTACCCTCATCTATTGCCAAGCGTTGTGTGAAATCAGTTTTGTTCATTCAGCGACCTGAGAACTGGGGCGACTACGCGAAGTCACAATTCATTGTTGTTGCCATTTTAGCATATAAGTGTAGAAATAACGGTCCCGTAGCGGTAAAATAGTTCTGCTAATTAAAACGCGCAGTTTAAACCAGTCAGGTGTTTTAAAACAGTTCTACCCACCTAACGTGTGGGCTGCCTGACCTCTGAACTGATACGATGTTGTGAAACGTGGAATTATTTTACCCAGAACAGTTAAGAAACAGAAGATTAAAATTTGAGTACGATGGCAGCGAAGAAGTGGGCGAACAGAAGTAAAATTTGCACTACAGTTAATTTACTTTTTCCTGGACTTTTACGTTCATTGTACTTATCCTGAGGTTTTCATGCATTTTGCTCTGCCAATAAATGCTAGGATAATCCCTCGGAATAGGACACATCTTAATTTTTCAGTGACAATCAACCGGCCGTCAGACGCTATAAAAATTCTATTGATGACAGCGTCATTAAAGAGCTAAAATCTAAGAATGATGATGGAGTGGAGCTAGAAGTTTATTTCAAAGACAGGAAATTAATTTCCAGCTTTATGACATTCTATTCCAACTGTGTCCACGTAAAATTTCTGCCATGAAAAACTGATAAACGCTTACAAGATCAAAGTAAAAGTTGTTTTTTATAGAAATCAAAGGTTTAGCACCATGTTCACGTGTCTTGAACTGAAATTTCAATCTCAGCCAACGAAATCCGCTCTTTATAATGTAAAGTAAAGTTTGTCCCCTACGTGCCGTAAAGGCGCTTGGGGTGAGTGGAGGTATAGCTCCTCTCTTTCTTGACCTCGGCACTAGATAGGGTGAGTGGTCAGCATCACGCCCCGGCCGGCTTTACCCCCGGGTAAGGACCCCGGTACCCATTGTAGAGGAGGCTGGGTGGGCCCCAGAGGCTAGAGGAAAAATCCTCTGCCCCCGTCGGGGATCGAACCCCGGTCGTCCAGCCCGTAGCTCTAGTCACTATAATGACTGAGCTATCCCAGCTCATGAGGTATAGCTCCTACTCTTTCTTGACCTCGGCACTAGATGGGGGTGAGTGGTCGGCATCACATTTATTTCTTAAAAATCGATTTTAATAATATTTCGACATCTACCCCTCACTCTCCCAACAGATCTCTCCCCTTCGAATTTTCGTATTCGTGCTACATGTCCCGTGAATTTTTCTCATCTTAATTTTATCACCCTAACAGTATCAAGTGAGTGACAAATTATGAAGCTTTCCAATGTTTAATGTATTTTATTAAGCTATATCTTATTTTATATCTTCCACGCGAAAATATTTCCTCAGTGCTTCATTATTATACACCCGAATCTATAATTATCCCTTTCTTGAATTAAAAAATTCACGCCCTTCTGACTTCATCGGTTTAAATATGACAGCCATACAATTTTAGGTAGTCCATCCGTTCTTACAAAATAGTGGAACATATTTACATATAATTCAGTCCCTTTGTGATTTACGCTTCTCAGTTATTTCTCACTTACCGATTATGAATCAAGAACCTTAGAATGGGTAGAAGAATGTTACCCTCGGAATTTGAAAGGCAGGATATAAAAAGTAAAAAAAAAATAGAAACACATTTCGATGTTACGCTTATTGGAAACGTTATTCTTCCTAGACAATACGAGGTTAACGACTGAAGAAAGGATATCGAGCTGGAATTTCGCGAGTGACAACTCACTGCATATCCTATCGTCATTACAATTTAGGAGTTAATCATAGAAAATTACATTACGTCAATATTGGTACGAAATAAGTGCATGTTCTTCCAGGACAACAAACAGTGCGATACCTACCTTTGTCAAGAGTCGTGGTTCAATGATTGAAACCTCCGTTTCTCTTCTAAAGTTTCCACAGTCTTATTGTACCTGTCAAATATCCGCCTCATTATTTTATTTTATTCTTACTTAAGACTCAAATTAAATTAACAGCCCTAATTATCTACGCCGACGTAGCTCAGTCACCACGGTAAAATACTAGAAGTTGGACAAACTGTGTTTGTTTTCCGACAGCGACTGGAATTTTCCTCTTATCAGTCACATCCACGTCAGCTCTGTGCCTCACGCAGCCTCCTGGCAAGTGGATACCAACCGGAGACAATATTCCAAAAACTGCCGAGGTCTATAATGTGCTTCTACACACATGTTTAGGATTGTGCTTAAATGAAGGGGCAGTTCTAACGCCACATACGTAAATTCCTTTAGCAGTCGATAAGTGCCAGAGTATTTAAGAAATACAACTTCTAATGGAACGCGCAATGTGATCACACACAGCACAAAAATCGACAATGGAATTCAGTCCTGAAAGGTTAAAACCAATTTGCCCGACACAGATTCAATTACAATTTATTTAGGGTTGATTATAACAACATCCTCCCAAATACGTTTCAGGGACCGTGAAAAACCTTTTCTTAAATTTTTTGAACCAATCATATTTATAAATTTATTTTTCCCGCTTCCGTGCTTGTACCGTCTACTCTTATGTTCCGTGAACATTATCAATAATCAGATAATTTATCCGATTTTTACAAATTTATGCCGGATATGGGAATAAATTAATATCCAAACTCACTGGCCAAAATACTCATGTATGAGGCACGCACATCAACTAAAATGAATGTCACATAATGAGTCGTAAGAATATAAGATATTCAGAATACTCGTATGACAGCTTTTGTGTTGGGAGGGAGCCCTATATATCGGTCAATATTCAACATTCTTTGTGGATATACCCAGATGTTATCTCTAACACAAGACGGATGTCCCAGTGGATCTTTATACAGGCATACCTCGGAGATATTGCGGGTTCGGTTCCAGAACACCACAATAAAGCGAGTCACACGAATTGTTTTGGTTTCCCAGTGCATATAAAACTTATGTTTACACTATACTGTAGTCTATTAAGTGTACAATAGCATTATGTCTAAAAAAAACATTGCGAAAATTACCAAAATGTGACACAGAGACACGAAGTGAGCACATGCTGTTGGAAAAATGGCGCCGATAGACTTACTCGACGCAGGGTTGCCACAAACCTTCAATTTGTAAAAAAACGCAATATCTGCGAAGCGCAATAAAACGCGGTATGCCTGTATACATCCTGACTATTGTGTCAATATACATGTTGTCAAGTAGTTATGAGAAGTATCATGAGGAAGTTCCAGCCGTCTCTAACCATCACTTATTCCTAGAGTTGGATGTCAGTGACGAATGTACCAGCAGCTGGTTTTTACATGTCTGAGGAAACTGTGTTTATAATTAGTGAAATTTCACAATAGCAGAATTTCAGGTCGATATCAGAAGGTGCCAGAACGATACTCATAGATGTGAGGCGGATAATGGCAGCAGTGGCCCCTACTCCTGGTGGCTGCTGTTAATTTGGGACATGTAGGGTGTTTCCGCCAGGCGTCTCGTCGCGAGGCTGGAAACGCTCTTGAGTGCAGTCAGCTACACTGCACTCCAAATTCTGCATCATTCAAGCGAACTTCCTCTCCACATGCGACAGAATTTCCAGCTGTTACAAAAGCAACGGTAGTTCGTTACAGCTATGCTTCATTCATAACCTCGTCATGAATTCGTAAGGGATTCGGAAAATAAATGGTCTTGCGGTGATGTTCAGATGCCGTGTTAATGGCTAGTACACCATAGCCTACCAAGTATGCTCCTAATTAAATAAATAAATAATAAAATTAATACATGATGAAGATGTATTTTTTCCCTAGACCACACACTTACTACTTTTATTTTTATTTACTACAACTAAAGCTGTTTTTTATAAAAACCAATAAATCACAATCAAGATTAGTTTTAATGCGTATCTTAATCTCTTTAAAACACTAATCAGACTAAGATATGGTGTCTGCATTAATTATTTTAGTTCGATGTGAATAATGTGCATCTAATTAATAAATTAAGTTCAATATTCGTTCGCACGGTCAATGCGAAATAGTCCCATTTGACTCTTAAGTAAATATAATTGTCCAGCTTGCCTTATAGTGTATACTAACCAATAATTTAGAGAAATGTGCTGATAAATTACTGTTATTATTCAATTGTGGAACATGTAACATGATTTCTTTTCATGCGGAAGTAATACGGAAAAACATAATTATTTTGACTGTTTAGAAGCACTGTGATTCCAGTTTCCGGGAGAAAACTGTGTATTTTTAAAAGTGCATAACCTGAAGATGGAAGCAGAATTCAGCTTCCGAAAAACTGTAGTTTTATAATATTACAATGTAAACACTGGACAAACTTCAAAACAAACAAAAAATTTATGTAGTATAACACACCAGAACTTTCAAACTTCAAATGTAAACCTGTCTTGACATTTCTAAAGCATTTAAAAATTATTTCTAGTATCCTGTAAGTCATATTTATAATTTATGCAACGGATAAAGTCCCCAAAAAAGTTAAGGATTATAAATTTACTTTTATTGATAATGAAAAATTACAAGGAATTGATTTAAGGATTATCTCGTTCGTAAAAAACAGAACGCATTGATTGAAGCGATCTTAGATAAAATATCTGTGATGAAGAGAACCATTCCCGACAGGTCCACGGCAGAATATTGTGTGCTGTTGTGCTCTGTTCAGAATAGATGTGTTGTAAAAGCTCTCCATTGTGAATCGCGGGCAATAGAGAAAAAACAAACAACTCTTCAGAGACTTGGCTACTAATAAAACCTGAAGATGGCGTTCAGAGCTGAAACATTTACAGACTTTCACAACTCTTAACACCATCGTCCACATCCTCATTTTGTTCATAGCCCGTGGGATGTGTGAGGAGGAGGAAAGAAGGAAGAGAAATGGTTTGGGGCGAGAGAATTTTATCCTATGTGGAAATAACAGCAAAGGACCAAAATTATATTTGTGGTTGAATCAAGGGTAAGCTGAAGTTTATGCAATTTTTCCTCCCAAATACCACTGAAACCAATAAGATCAAAATACACATACTACAGAATTAGAAGTTGCTTTAAATTAGTCAATTTTGTGAAATGAGGATTATTTTACTGAAAATTTTTAAATTCTTAATTAATGATGTTCAAGATGATCAACAAATATTTTTCAAATCTTATACATCCTGTAATGGTGGACTTTAATTATAAAAAACCGCCTTAGTATAGGCTATTTCCTTACATATAATATGTGATGCAGTATACAATTTTTACTGCTAAATACCACAAGCCATTTTATTCAACTGTTGAAATAAGTTACGGTATATTTCTATAGCTTATCTCTCAAAATGTGTAGTAAGTCCAGCCCAAAGACCACCGCTTTAAAGCAAACTTCCTACGTCTTAGCATCCAAAGAGCAAAGGTTATTAAAGACAGCAGAAAATTATTAATTTCTCAGCACTCTCGTACAGATAACTAATCCGCATTAATCTTCTCTTTATGATTCATAATAAAAAAGTTTGGGTGATGTAATTAAATTTCCTGAACTTAACTCAGCTTCAGTCATCTGGCAAGTTTATCAAAGAGCTAGTGACTTTATCGATTATTAAATTAATATCGAGAGCTACGGCCTGCGAAGTGAAATTGGTGCAGCATCTCTTAAGGATTCTCCCACGTTAATATCTAAATCGAGGAGGCTAGGGCTCGATTTTGGGCTGTTACGCCATAGTAGTAGTAGTAATATCTCAATCACCTTAACGTAGGTCTAATGTATTCCGCTTTTAAGAACGGGTACGTTCCAGCGACTGAATCATACATATTATAATACAGCTAGTGATGATAAAATGCTACTACCAAAATATAGTTTAAATTTATATGTTTTTATTATCCTGCTCTCGTTATGTTATAAGAAAGATATCCATCACGAAGGCGTATGCATTCTACCCTAGTAACTTTTGAAACAATTGATTCGATTTTATGAGACTTCTTTGCAAGGGTATAAAGCTACTAGACGCCCATCTACCTTTTTGCATTTACATTTTCTACTTAAAATTGCCTAATAATACATCTATCAATATGGTGAAGCGTGTGGAATTCTGATATCGGAGTTAAATTTATTGTTTTGGGGTACACAAAATTTTTGTGGTGAGAGCCCTTCAAGTATCGATCTTATCAAAGTAATGTATTAGTTTGTGAATAATTAAACACAGCTTTCATGGGGGCATTCAGGAAACTTTCTTGGTGCACCTCGTATATACATATATGCTCATGCGTACACACATAAGCATAAAAACATATACACATACAAAATAATGAATGTATTTATAGTACCTATGCATAAGCATACACATACATACGTTTGTATGTATGCTCTCTGCTTGTACGAAGATGAACATAATATACCGTGCATGTCAAGTTTCAAAGATATTTTTTTATAGTTAAAAATTTAGAATATGAGTAGAAATTCAACCTGAATATCTCTATAAATAATGCAGCAATATGAAATTTGTTAACACAATATTCTTGTTAGCAGACAGATATAATTCTACGTTAAAAATATACTCCTCCTTCGAGGGCAGTCCAAGTTAATTGTTCTCATAGTCTTTCTCCAGGATTCGCTTCAAATTTAGTGACGTCTACACAGAGCGCGACTCCATCAGCCCTGACTGCGATAAAACTCAGACTTCAACCTATTTAGAAGCAACTTCATTAACCAAGAGCGTTCGAGATAATATTCCCGGGAACGGGTTTCATTAGGGAAAATGTCGATGACTGGTGTAACAGAACTCCACTCAGAGAGCAAACTTACCCTCAAAAATTACCTATTATTTTCTACGCAGAACTGCCAACGGAGTTGCCCATAACTACATATTGGCTGTGAAATTGAAAGAATAAATTGACTCCTGAACTTCAAAACGCCTTCAAATCACCCAACACACAGACTGAAGCCATGCAGACAGGAACACTAAAATAAAATCTCTACGTGTGCATCCGAATAAATAAGAGATGTTGAAAGATCCTAAGGACGGAGACAAATTCAACTGCTGAATCTCGGAACAGGCTTAGAACCACTCAGTATTTGTGGAAGTAGAATAGTAAGACGAGAATAATAATGACGGAGTTAATTAAATTAACTCTATAGAATAAGTCCTCATTGAGAAGCTAATAGACACTCAGTCTTGGCCAAGCAATGATTCCTCCCGCCACAGCCTTTTAAAGAATCTGAAGATATAGAGAAGGTGGCGTTATAAAATCCCATTTTCTTTTCGGTTTTTTAGGAACTTAACCTTTTCTTAATTATGATAAATGGCCCATAAACTGTTACAAAATTTATCTATCAGATGCTGTCAACAGAATCAAGATATTGTAAACATAATAGACAGATATACATTAAAAGAATTAAAATATATTATTATATTTTATGAACATGAGTAACATATTTTAATATATTATTTAAAGGTTAACGTAATATGGGACCCCCCCCCCAAATTAGATGGGTACCATATTGAGTTAAACCTAAAAATAATTTCTATAAAGCAGGATTCCGATAAAATCCTTACATTACTTGAAACATTTACGTCATATGCTACGTGTTTAGCAACGGAGAACACATAAACAAAAATATCAGAATGAGTAATAGTGTTTTCAGTATTTATCAACAACATTTTTAAAAATTACAACAAAATAAAATGCGCGCCATATCAACAGTTTCTCAAGATGGAGTCTACCAGCGCAACTGATGACCGTGTTGGCTGGCTTTCTGTGATCTGTGTTTTATCTAGGTTCCAGCATCACACAGGGACAGGAGACTGCAGTACAAAATTGCCCACAGGTTCCATACCACGTTCTGATCAACTCATCAGACCCCGCTATTGGAAACTGTCCTCAACTAAATTTAGTTCACACATCCATTCCTATCTGATGATAAATTAAAACTCATGTACCATGTTATCGTCTGTTCCTAAATACTATATTTTACATTCATTCAAAAACATAACAATAAAATTAACCCTTTACGGGACCAGAATATACATTACCGAGATCATTATTGAATCCAATCCACACGTCCACACCCAATTTCACTAAGATCTGTTTTAGTAATAACATCTAAATATCTTCAATTGATATATTTATTCCTAATTTGTCAATCGAAACCTTTTGTGCAGTTTTATTTAATCCGTTCATCCTACATTAATGCTTCTAACAATATAGAGTAATTTTCTCCGGTCGTTTTGTTTCTTCGTGTGTTTTAGTCACAAATATTACCTATACTTCTCAATACGCTGTATCTGAACTCTTTCTTCTGAGTAAAAGACCAAGTTTCACACACACACACACACACACACACACACACACAACAAAGTTTAGGCTACTACAAAAAATGAAGTTTTCTAGTCGCGAAAATAGATGGTGCTCAGTCAGGAGCGGTCAGGGAGAGGTCACTGCATACGCGTTGGTAGATAAAAGCATTTATCTCCCAGACTCTCAGTTTCTGATTAACACCAAAATTCGATCAATTTATTTTATTAATGGTTTACCTGAAATTCATAAAACAATGGATAGTCGGGAGACTGTATCTGTTAGCATGTATCAGTTACAAATTAGGAACTTCGGTTTTATGCATGAAGTTGTCTAGCGAATTTAATGTTGCTTCGTATTGTTCCAATTTGACACTTACCTTACATTAACTCATCGGCTTTCTAAACAGTGGTTTAAAGTACAAAAAGAAATTGGTATATGACATGAAACACAGTCCTCAATAAAGCGTGCAACTTTTATTTGAAAAGTTTTTCGATATGATCAAACTTTCAAAATAAAATTTTATGTTTATAATGTTATAACGTATATGTACAATACTGTGCATAGCCTTACAAGACTAGTTTATCTACAATAAGGGACACAAAGGTTATTGAAGTGTTTTGTATTTATTTACGATTTATTTTATGATTATGCCAGTAACATAATTAGTGTGGAATTATATGGATGTTAATGAATTAGAGGTGATCTAGAAATAAATGATCGTGGATTAATTTAAGGCAATATCCCAAAAATTTCTAAAAATACTGATAAAAATCACGGTAAATCTGAGTCCAGATAGCCAGTTTCCAGGCCGAGATTTGAACCTGGTACCTAACGACTCTGAAAAAGGGGTACTAACCACTCCATTGCGACATTTGATACAATTATAAATTACAGACGCAAGAAAAATACGATTGTAAAATATTTATGTATACCAAATTTAGACCCTACCTTTCCAATCCTTCTTTATTATTGATAAAAAATATATGACAACCACACTTTAAATTGTATTGGTTACAAGCGTTCATATTGGCGCCATTTAAAATTCATTGCCATAAACCCAAAACTTTCACTAACGACTTGGGCAAAGAAAACGTCTACCGAATTAAAGCTGACATTACTTGAAAAGGAGACACAAAGTGACGTTGAAGGAAACCGCAAGAGATCGTCTTTGGATGATACGAAGAGGGAAGCAATTTGGTACTGCAGAAGACGAACACGCAATCAAGAGCCTGGTCTGTGTTCCCGTGGGTTAATACTATCGGACAGGACAGAAGAAGTTTCCTCACGAACATCCAATAACCAAAGGCAATCATCACAGGTAGAGCAAACCTCAGTTACATTATTAGCGAAAATATTTGTTGTCTGATTGCTGATTTTACAGCAAGCATTTGCTGTGAACACAACGTGACGAGAAGAAATGGAGCTTTTATAACGTTCAGTAAATAAACATCTACAATTTCAGGAGGACTCATATCCCTTTTACAATTTTAACAGTTCTATGCTAAACCTGAAAGTTCGTTAAACTTAATATTTGTAAATGTACTCACCTGAATGTACTTAATTAGTTATTCCGCATCTTATATCCAGTCTTACCAACCTTTGGGTCTATGGAATGTACATAAAACGTTAAAAGTTTCAGCCCTTATAAGAGTCTGATAACGGTGGCCGGATTCTTAATATTTTGTCTAACTAATCTTAATCCATTTTTTTAGTCTGTATTAATGTAAAGAGCCGTCAACATTATTCCTAGACTAGTTGCATATCAGAAAACAAATTTCATTTCTTACATATTTAAGGACGCTTTCAATTGTTTGGATTATATTATAATGTCGAATAATACTATGATTAGTGAGAAGTGAATTGGAAAATACGTGGAATGATACGATCGTGGTCTGATTTAAGGTATTATCTTATAATTTACCTGTAAATAATGATTAAAGTTTAGTCCAGACAGAAGCAGGGGCGCAAACTTCTTCGTTAGAAAATCAGTCGCACAGCTAGCCAACAAAATAAACGACTTTTTTAGAAGCCGAAAGGCTCTATAACGTGATCATAAGATGTAATACCTAATTAACTAACTGTCTAAATGATTAACTAGTCAACTATTGGCTTTAGTTATTGACACCCTAAAGAGTTACTTTAATGACAACTAATTAATAAATCAATCATATAACATATTAGTGAATCATTAATCTTTGTGACTATTCTAACAAACATGACGAAGGTCGATATTTGACTCGAAATTTTATTATTTCTCGATTTTTACATTTTCTGCAAGACTGCTTAATATGAAACAATTAAGACGATTTATTCGCATGGTATTATAAAAATTTCGGGTCGAATACGAACTGAGTATATAAATGATCCGGTAGCGGGTAGGAACTCTCTTCTGAGATAGTCATACTTCAGGGAAGTGAGTGCCCCTGCCTACGCGAACTCCGGGTTCCCCTTGACCCGAGGGGTGGCAACCTGCAAGGGTCCCTCTACCAGGGTCACGGTAGATGGCATAGGGCAGCAGCTATGTCATTCCTGGGGCGAGGCTATTGAAGAATGACTTCCCTAAAGGCCCGTCACCAGATATTCACAGACGACAATCACATACTGATTGTACAGGTTGTGATACTGCGATGGAGAAGGCAACGGAAAACCACTCCATTATAATTCCCTAGTACAATCAAGCATGAGTTATGCTGATCGCCAACATCTGGAACGGATAAGCACTTTAAGAAGAAGAAGATATAAATTACGAACCAAACAATTATAAAATTAACTGGTTTAGTAACAAACACTGTAATCCTTTAAAGATGTTTGTAAGATGTACGTACAAGCAAACAGACAACACGTGGTCTGTTCATTACTCATTCGTGTGAAAATGAAAATGTTTCTTACATTCGTGTCGCGTCTGGCGATGACAAAAATATGCATTACGACGTAGAAAGAATTGAGAAGGAAACGAGAAATGAAAGCTTTATAAGGAAGAAAATTAAAACGTTAATAGGAGGGGATTTCGACTGATTGAATGTTAACGTCGCTGACGTCTTCAATTCCCAATCAAAATTCGTCTCCATCCACCCACTCTCCTTCCATTCATGGACTGAAAATCAATATGATAAAAAGTTGACTGATTTTCGGTAACTGATCTTAAACCATGTGACTCCTCAACGTTGTACTTCTATATTTCCTGTCACAGATAATACAAACACGGTTGGAGTTCAAACTTATGAATTATAAACAGCACAAGCGCCATTTAACATGGGACCCGAACTTCTGTGGCGATAGATCACTTCTTAGATAATATAATATACATATTTTGTTTATAATTTCAGTTTTAACATTTTGTCTTATGTAGAAAATTCCGATTCATATTTAGTTCTGATACAGTAAATCCTTAGGTATTTGGTACAACGTCTTTGACAGGGGTTTCGTCCGTCACAAAGCCCCTGCCTGTACAGGAAATCGCGTGCATGCATAAATAACCAGGGCAGGATACAAATTCGCGATTAAATGTATACATTGCCTGTGCCGCATTACACAGCGTGATAATCTGTATCGGTAAAACCTATAACGTCTAAACACGGTTAATGGCAACATGGCGGAGGATTCATCTCACAAGAATGAACACGTAGGACACTGGAGTAGCCTCCAAAGACACAATATCCACAGCAATTTTCATGAAAAGCCTTTCAGCCGATCTCGAGTGAAATGGTAGAACTTATAGTTCGTAAGATAACTGAAAGATGGCAGTAAGATCTCTCGGCTAAAAGATGTGATAACGTATATTTCGTAAGATAACTGAAAGATGGCAGTAAGATCTCTCGGCTAAAAGATGTGATTAACATAGCGGTTCCCAAACTATTATACCTTGCGCCCACTTAAAACATTACATAAATTTCACGCCACCCTTCCAGAACAAGTGCAAGCAAACAGATTTGACATAAAATTTAGCTATGAGTATACAGCACTGTAAGACAACTAAACTGCCTCAACTAAGCAAAGGATGTTAAAAATGTTTATCCATATTATTATTATTATTGAGTGTTCTGTCTGACGACAGGTCCATTGCTCTGCCCAAAAAGAGCTCGCCGCCCCCCAGGTGGGCGCGCCCTACACTTTGGGAACATCTGGGTTAATAGAATGAGCCATCAGGAGTTCCACGTTAAGCTGCAGAGTACGAAAATCGTAAAACTGCGTGAGATTGTAATACAAAGAGTCTGCTCATAGGTGGCTCTGCCAACAATAGTTGGGCAGGGGTATAGCACGTAATTTTTCCGATAACTAACATTGCCAACATGTAATTGTGATGAGCGGAATGAATGCGCAAAAAAACAACAATGGTATCGCGAAAGAAATTGTGAGGCTTTATGGCATGCAGCACATATAAATGCAATTCAGTCAGAACGGGTACGCGCTTGGTTAACATGAAAGAAACGCAGATAGTTCGCCGGCGAACTAATCAACTACAGGGACAAGTTGTTTGGATATACTGGAGCAAATATGTCAAATGTGTCCAATGAAACTCCCGGCGGGGTAAAGAGATCAGGGGCGTACCTCACAGCATAGTATAGAATGTTTCATGAAATTTATGCCAAACTTCGGATGATTATTCATCGTCTTATTTTCGGTTAATAATTCGTCAGCAAAGTCGAAATCTCAACCGCAATGTAGTTGTCTGACAAATCCTTCCCCATTACCCTTCAATCCTTGTCTATCTGACAACTTTTTTACATTTGCTACACTCATCTTTAAACTAACATAAATTAATTGCCACAGGTCTGAATAAACAATGATCTTATTCCGTACGCCTGGCCAAACTTGACATCCCTTGATTTGTACTTAAGACGGGTGTATCAGCAGAAATCACAGACATAAGGCGAGTTCTTACGGCGCATCGTGGACGGTGCTGCTTCCATACGGAACAATCATGAAGCATATGGAAAGCTGCATGTGCTGTTTTACGTCGAGCAAATCCAGTGCGAGAAGTTATTTCGTACAGCAAGCAACAGAAGCACGTAAGTTAATCATGAGCATGATACCATTCCGATGTAGCCGATTCAGTTCTTCAATTAAATCTACGTGTTGCCTTCAGTTTACTGTTTCCATCCACCATAACGGTTCGGATGTCAACCCGTGTTAATACAACATTTTTCACTCTAAACAAAACAATAACCAACAGAAGTTTGGCAGATTTTGGACATTTTGCTTGAGCATTTTTTTAACCATAACGAATCTTAGAACGTTAAGATGGCCCGAATCATTTAGCCACATTGTAATAGGCTAATTCTATAAACTACTGCAATGACATTGGACCTTTGGATTCTGAAAGCATAGCCTCTATGTACTTTAACAATCTGAAAACCTAGCAACTCGTAAACCAGATACCAATCGATATTTTGCAAGGGGGAACTTGGGAATTGGTCGCCATGTTCCACACAGATGTTTTGCTCCTGGTGTCATAACATGTTCCGTCAAAGTCATACATCAAAAAGCAATTTGCATTGAAAAATTTCACAATCACAAATACATATCCGTCATGAAATCAATGTAAACCGTCGCCATAAGGTGACGTGTAATGAACACACAAAGCTTGTGACACGACCCACTGGGCCCCAGGGAACGTACGCCTAATAAACATAATTCGATTTATGTTTCAATGTGGGCTGAAACTGTTATATGATGATATCAAACAAACTTATGTATTATTTTGTCAGCACACATCAATCCTGTCTGTCTCTTGCAAGAACAATTTTTCCTCGTATTTTAATGGAGAATGTGAGAGATGAAATTTACATAAGAAATATTGACGGAAAACGAGATAATTCAATACATTTCTTTTTTGTTGGATTTGACACGTTACAAATACTACAGTTCACTCGGTTCACTAGTATTTGAAATAGTACTGTTAATTTTTTCCCCGCATCTATCAGATGTGTTCCTTCCTGTCGTGTGATTAAGAAAGCAGAATTGATTTTTGTGATACAATGTGTCTTTGTCTGGCTTGATTTCTACCTTTACGATTGGTATCAATTTATAATTTGTGACTGATTACACACAATTGTGAACTGCAATTAACATTGACAATTTTCAAAGATGACAATGAAAGATAACTGCGTTAAGAGTCCATAAACTTATGCTTGTCTTCCGTTGCAATTATCATACGCCTTTAGGCATATTATATGTTAATTAGAAACATATATCTGCCTCATTATTTACGATTACTACAAAAATGTTTCTTAAAACAGCATTAATAGTCGGAACAGTACAATATTTTGAGTGGTTATTTGTATTACGCGCTGTTGCGTACCAGACACGGGTACCTTGTGCGTTCGAAAAGTTGGTCGAGCGGATTTGGTGATTGGTTATCGGTCGCCGAATGGAGTAATAGCTGCAGGAGAGTTAACTTGTACAAAGGCTTTATTTATAATAAATAGTAATAAGTACAGCAGGTTGCTGCTTAAGGCTTTAGCAGTGGCCGACTTTAGACTGACCGGAGTACCGTCGTCAAGACTAAACTCGTTACATATCAAAAAGCCTTTTGTAATGATCTTGCTGCTATATATATTGGCCAGAAAGGGCGTAGCCCAGGTACAATATGTG
>NW_019062305.1:1637-22657 GCF_000696155.1 Zootermopsis nevadensis
TATATATATATATATATATATATTTCCGGTTTTACAATGTTTATACATTTTTCCGGTACCCAAGGTTAAGTAGAAATTAATCACTTTTACTTTATCCTTACTAGGTAAATTACGAAATGGAAAATTTTTTTGAAGTATTTCTGCCTTCTGCACAGAGGATTGCACGTGATGAAAATTGTGAAATCTATCACGTTCCTGTCTTTACAAAATTGCATCCGAATAAACGTTTTTAGTGTTAAGTAGCACACAAGCAAGTTAAAATTAAATTTAAATATTCAAAATATATTACTTACTATTGCCATTCATTGTGTACGATAGTAAAAACTATAATCTCTCTCTCTTCCTGGCGTTACAGTTCAAAGTTGAAGCTATAATAACACACCATAAACATCACACAAACAAACAGAAATACGTTTCCATAGAAACTCAGCTACAATGCTTCCAAAGAAGAGTTATTTATTCCATGGCCAAGTATGTTTATTTTACTCTGTAACAATCAAAGTTTCACCTCACCTAAATTCGGTATAATCTTTGATGTAGCAGAGAAAAAGAAATCAATTTGACTTTGGCTGTGTTAATGAGCTCATAAAAATGTATTTGTGTCCCGCATTTCGGTGTCGTTGTAGTGGAAAATTCTCTCTACCAAGGAGGATAACATTGACACAAATTTAGAGAAAATTAAGTAGGCCTATGGTTGTTGAAGTAGAAGTAACGGGAAGCTGGAGGAAACTGCATAATGAACAGATTAACGTTTTGGTTTTTATATTATAATTGCTGTGATGTGGGTATATCTTGTAGCACGCAGTTTCCCTCATATAAACAGCATGTTTTAAGCCCACTTCGAACTGATACCTCAATTAAGTGTTGCAAATTTAATGAAAGTGTGTCTGTGTCTGCATTACATTCTGCTACACTAAGACTACTAATCCTATTAGCACTTATGCAAACATGCATCTAATTATTCATCTATGCTAAATCAAAAACACTTTTTGTGTGTGGCCAGAAGGAAACAAACCATTCATGTTATTGACTAGCATTGGAAAGAGGTTGTTTCACCCCTACCTAGTTAAATTAATGTGTATTATTTGGAAGTATATGAATATTATATTTCAGCACTTTTCTAAATTTAGAATTTGAGGTTATGTAGGTACAATGCTCTGCCTATTTCACTGCCAGGGACATAGCGGGAACAAGTGATAATATCTAATTTTGTGATTCATTTCAATGCATAATTTTCATTAGTAATGATTATTACCAAATTAAAACTTGGCAGATACAACCTTGAATCTTTGACATCATCATGATTTATGTTACCGTGTGATTTTATAATCTGGAAAGGATATGCTCATTGACATTCAGTTAAAATATTTCTGTCTTCTATGTCGGGAAATGGAGAGTCTCAACGCAAAACATAGCCGTCACATTCTAGTAGCAACAGCTAGCCTAGGTGAAATCCAAGTTAAGTGTAACTCGCTCTAGAATCTGAAGGTTTAATGTGGCTTGCAGAAAACCCTCTCTTGAACATGGATTCGTGGTGGAAAAAATAAGCTATCGCCAATTGGAAGACGAAACTTGGATTGGAGCACAAGTTTCTAATGTTTTCTTTGAAAATTTACAGCATTTCCATTGAAATTAATCTTATCTCAGCTTCACGTAACACGGTAAGTCGTGCCATCTGCGTCAACTCGTGTTCCTGTCTTATCACTATCATAAGATAGCAGTCTGTTAGCAATATAAAATATAACAATTAATTGCGACACAAGTCAGTGGCTGTAATGTTGCTCTGGGCATCATTGTTCGTGGCCTTAATTTCAATTATTATATTCTATAGACAGCCGGATTCGCCATCTGTACGCGGCTTTTATAAACAACCGGGAAAATGGTTCCCTCTCAAGTACGTTATCTTTCTCATCATGTTACAACTCAGAAGGGTAAGTAACCATAAATGCTACTATTTTCATTCTGCACGGAATCCAAAGTAGATATATACATTTTACTAAGTTATATACGCACTTGACCGCCACGGTGGTCTAGCGGTTAGAACGCTGGCCTTGTAATCCTGGGGTCTCGGGTTCGATTCCCGGCGGTGCCCGAATTTATAACTTATGTTGGGCAAGGCCGTGGTCTAGGAAGCACGGAGTTTTCCTCCGTGGCATCCCAACAATTACTCCATTCACACACAGAAGAAGGCAATGGCAAACCACTTCTGGATCATCTGCCAAGAACGTATATGAACAGGTCCCAGTCCGAGAAAAGGATAGAAGGATCCTGTTCATATGGACCTGTCATCAGACAGAACACTAAATAAAATATAAACACAGAAGAAGGCAATGGCAAACCACTTCTGGATCATCTGCCAAGAACGTTTATGAACAGGTCCCAGTCCGAGAAATAATCCTACTCTCCTACCCAATGGGAATGGAGGGCCCGGTAGTAATACGGCCGAAGCTTGAAGCTGAAAACTCACCTCCATCTGGTGGCGGGATTAAGAAAACACGAAGCTGTACCTCTATTCCATATACATCTTCAAACGTAGTGCGTAGGGATAACGATATCTTTAATAAATTGGATTCTTCAAAAATTCTCAAAGTGTGTTATTCGTATCTTCATTTGAACACGCGATGGATAAAATTTACCGTTAAATATTTAATGTTTCGAATGTTTATCTTCTTCCTTCTTTAAAAACCGTTGTGGGAGGCTTTAATCGCCAGAGTGAATTTTATCACTGTTAGTCGCCACGAAATCTTCAAGTCGCATATAAAAATGTGTATTAATACTTCATAACATCAAAGTATAATAAGGCATCCTACATGCTTGTAACAATCTGCTTTAGATTCCCGTCCTGGTTTCTGGGTTATGACACCATTCAGACTTTTAGTAGGTTGCCAGTGTCTTGGAGGAACATACTGTATCGATCGTCAGCGCTGAAGATGGAGTATGTTCCTCTGACCATGGTCTTATTCACCACAGTAAGAACATCAAATATATTTCAGACACATTTCTCAACAAGCAATGTAATTTCTTAATTTCACTTCTGTCATTCATTTACATGTAACTATCAATCCTTAGATGAATGAAATCAAATTAACTAAAATTCATGAAATTCCTTCATGAAAATTAATATTGGTCAAAATTTCGTGTAGCGAATGCTTTTATTTCCATGAAGATATGATGCATTTTCAGATATTTACAACGTTTCAACAAACAAATTAGACCAAAAATTCACAAAAATTATTCACGATCTTAATAAAATCTTGAAAACAAAATATGTTCCCAAGAAACTTGGTACTAAGCTAAATTTATCTGTAACCTAGTTTTTTTAAAAATTTTGCAACCAATGAGAAAACACGGATGTTTTTTCACCACCAAAAACACTTTGTCCATCATATTATGACGGTGTCTTCTTTACATATTACATCTACATTAATTCAGCTTTAACATAGCCTAAGAAAATATATTTTTTTTAATCAATGTAGCTGCATTGAATATTCTATTATTCTTATTAATGGCTGCAGATTTAGTCGAAAATGCACTTCAGTGTAGTAAATAGTTAACAGAGACTGGATACTGGCTTATCATGACAAGTCCTGGTTGCCTTCAAGTGAGATTGGCTGTAGTGCACGTCTTTTTCCGAGTTCTTCATTTCCCCCTGCCAATCATCTATTCACTATGTTTGACACTTGTCTATCTTCACGTGACAGCTATGGTCACGCAGCACATTATCATACCCTTGGTTCAAAGTTAGGAGCTTAATCTCAGATCCAACACTTAGATAATCTTTCAGTAAAGATAGCTTTGTATAGAGAAAAGTATCTAAACTTGTATGTCCGTCTGTACAATTATGCTGACTCAATAAAAAAAATTCTTTAAAATTATTTCAACCACAGCAAAAATACTAAATGTATAATGTTTATTTCTGAGGCGGGATAGCTCAGTCAGTATAGTGACTAGCTACGAGCTGGACGACCGGGGTTCGATCCCCGACGGGGGCAGAGGATTTTTCCTCTAGCCTCTGCGTCCAGACCGGCTCTGGGGCCCACCCAGCCTCCTCTACAATGGGCACCGGGGTCCTTTCCCGGGGGTAAAGCCGGCCGGGGCGTGATGCTGACCACTCACCCCCATCTAGTGCCGAGGTCAAGGAAGAGAGGAGCTATACCTCCTCTCCCTCCAAGCGCCTACATGGCGTGTAGCGGGATAAATACTTTCTTCGCCAGAAATATCACCCAGTTGCACCTTCCTGGACCCTCAGAAATACTTATCACACTCGGCGTACTTCTCAAGTATGACAATTTAAGTTATGAGAAATGCAACAATATCTATGTTAAAAATCCCAAAGGAAAGAGACAACTCAGAAAAATTAAACATAGAGGGAGGATAATATGAAAAAAAAAATCTTAAAGAAACAGGGTATGAGGGTGTGAAGTGGATTCAAGTGTCGTAGCATAGGGACCACAGCTCCTATGGACCTTCAAGTTCCATAATAGGTGGGGATTTCTTGACTAGCTGGGTAACTATTAGCTTCTGAATAAGGATTTTGCTGCATGTAGTTAATTAGTTGACAAGTTTATCCTACATCATCGTTACTGTTTTTGTTGTGTTGCAGTGGCAGAACAGACATGGTAACAAGGCAGGCAAGAAAAAAGCTGGTTATGGCATGGAGACACGCTTATCTCTTGCTGATATGGAAGTTGCACAGCCTCTCTCTCCAGATGCTAAGGTTCACTTCACCTCAGCATGTCATAATATTAAAAACAGACTGTAGCATTTCAACTAGCTGCATTGTTTTGTGATGTCAACCATTAGCCAACACTATTTTATGTGATAGGAATGAGATGTGTTATGTGTAAAATATCCTTCTTCCTGTGTAATGTTTAAGTCCATACAGTGAGAAACATAACATGATCATTGCATTAAACATTGAGGGTTTTGATACCAAAATAACCTTGAATTACCAACGTTTTGGAGGTAAATAATGCCTCCATATTAATATGAAACTGCATTTTCATGGCACTAAAGATGTGGATGCTGGTGTTCTGGGTTATGATGCCATATCACTTCATATGTAGTTACCAATTTTCAGAGAAACTTATTGTCCTGAACTTTAACTTTGGTAAAAGTCTGGTTTGCCATCTTTTTGCATTACGATTACAGGCAACTCTCGGTTTACGAACGAGCTCCGTTCCAAGACGTTGTTCGTTACATTAGTTCGTGTCTTTGCCAGTAGAGGGGGGCTAAGCACGTCACCTAGCTTTGAGTTTTCGATGTTTCTATCCAGGTTATAGGATAACCAAGAAGGTAAAAGGTCAGAAAATGTTCGCGGGCCCATTAGTTTATACCTTCCCAACAGATGGTGCAGCAGTTCACTTATCTTTACATTAGTTCATGCCCTCGCCAATATAGGCAACTCTCGGTGTACGAACACTCAATTTACGAACATTTGCCATAACGAACGTCACAATTCATTCAAAATTTCTTTAATTCGCCAATAGATATAATTTCTTATAAAACGAAATGCCAAACGTATAGTGAGCATAATTGTAAGATTTAAATAAATAACCTTTTAAAAAAAGTATTTATTACAACAATTATTCGTAAACTGAGAGTTTCCTGTATATGTAGGCCGCTTGGTGCTTACCAGTATTTCACATATACTTATTATCACATGGCTTCATATCTCATATGATCGCAACAAGAGCCAGAAATAAACATTTTCATGTTAATGTTCAACAATTACCTTTAAAATTTCCTTTGTTATGTGTATTATTTGTAGCTTATCCTTCTTCCTGTGTAATGTTTACTTCCATAGGAGAATAAAACATACAATGATCATTAAATAATGGAAGAGGAATTGAGACTAATCCAAAATACTTTCTCATTTATGACAATATATTAAAATCATATCGTAAGTAACGGCAACTGTAAGTTATGTAGTAATATTTCTTCTCAGAGCATGTACTAACACATGATTGAATTACTTCTTAGTTATCTCAAATCTAAACGTTTGTAATGGTGCATTTTTAAAATAAAAAGTTTTCCATCATCTTTACTTTTTAGTTATGTTTCCCCAAACTGTAGTGTGAGTGAAGAATTCATAATGAGCTCTGTGTTTCATACGGGAGTAGGCAACCTGCACAATTAAACCAGAAGCCCCATTGTTGGAACAAATTACTTAACAATGGGAAAGGAGGTAATTGTTCTGATAGATAGTTGTGCAAAAGTTACCTTAGATTGCATCAGTGCAAGAATTACCTAAGGACCACACCAGTGAAACAATGGCTTACATGATGTGGCATAAAGAACTCCTTTTATAATGTTAGCATCCTCCGCAGAGTACACCATTCAAATCTTGTTTACCCATGAATTTGTTTAATGTTCCTTGGGAGATTCGTAAATCTTGAGTGGTGCTGCAATTTTAGTTGCTATTCCATTTCTACTGCATATTTTGAACCCAACACTACCCTTCATCCTGTTATTTCTGATACTTAAGAACTGCGGTCCTACCACGACATGGTTCACTTCCAGAATGGGCCTCTATAAAATTCTTTCCAAGGAATTCTAAATCTTCCATGATGCACGATATGAACAATAGTTAACCAGATGCAATCTATATTGATTACGTCTCATCTTCATTACAGGCATTTGATGCTGTGTTCTTTATGGCCGCTAACAAAGATGGTTACTACTTTGCAGCAGGGACAGAGCGGAGACAGCATGGCGTGATTAATGGACTCTGCTATGTGGCTGTATGTCTTATAACATAGCACAAATTAACATGACGTTAAAACACTTTCTAATATTCTTTTGGAATCCTAGAACATGCCATACTGGCTTTCAATACTTGTTTTTAAATTTGTCAACCAAAGATAGATTTTGAAGAAGTTAAAAACTTGTATTCTTATCTTTCAAGAAGAATTAACTCCATAGTTACATAAGAAGGTAAAATATAAATTATGACATAAGGTCTGAGAGAGAATATCATTAACTACTAATTGTTTGTAATGCATAATAAATGTTATGCAATGTATCCCCAAATAGGTACCTGGCAAAGGTCTACTGTGCAGCCACAAGTTACCTGACACCGTCCTGTTTGGTGCAAAGAATGAAGAGTTTGGTGCAGAAGGACTCTTGCTGAAACTTGTGAGACCCATGAAGAAGTGGAAACTTAATTACAAAGGAAAGATGTGGTTAGTCATTTTCTTATATGACTGTGTCAAAGAAAGTCTGAAAGTAAGACAAAACCAAAGCAAAGTCTAATTACTGTGAAACATGGCTAGATGTTTGCTAGCATCTGATGGATATATACTAAGATCATTACATTTCTCAAGTTAATCTTATTTCCTATATAAGTAACACATATTTGAGATCACTGCAAAGTTCAAAATCCATCATACAATTTAAACATAATGTTGAGGAGACTAAATTCCGGAAATGTTTGCTACTTCTCAGTTCAAAATATTTTGTCTTCCCGTCTAATATATAAGAACCCAAAGATTAAAATATACAAAACAGTAATTTTGCCTGTTGTTTTGTATGGGTGCAAAACATGGTCTCTCACTCAGAGGGAGGAACACAGATTGCAGGTGTTTGTGTTGAGGCGGATATTTGGGCCTAGGAGAGAAGACGATGGGACATGGAGAAAACTGCATAATGACGAGGTTAAAAATTTATATAATCTTCCCCGAATATTGTCAGGGTGGTTAAGTCAAGAAGAATGAAATGGGTGGGGCATGTAGCACACATGGATAGGACAAGAGTTGTGAACCGGGTATTGGTTGGGAAGCCTGAGGGGAAGAGACCACTGGGGAGACCTAGACGTAGATGGGAGGATAATGTCAGGCATTTGGATTTTACCTCAACATTAAGTATCCAGCAGTGGCCATGCAATGGAAGACATGTGAGCCATTGTGCTACCACCAATCTCACAAGAATGACAATTTACAGAGCGGTAACCACAAGTTGGCGTGTACCATACTGAAAGACTGGTTTGCTGTATCCATTAGAAAGCTATCAGAAAGATGGCAACATAGCATTAACCTTAATGGGGAGTGTTTATGTGTGCTGAAATGTAATTATGCAGCTGTTATCATCTCTCAGCTTTTATTCCAGGCAAGTATCAATCATTGCTGAAAAACCCTAAGACTTCTCAAGATACAGAGTAATGTAAAAGTTTGCTAGTAAGTGTCAGGTATAAACGTTACTGTAAAGTAATAAAGAAGTTTTTACTGACAATACATTCTTGTACTTCTGCAGACTGTAACCAGAATCCTGAACAAGCTGAGCTGATTACAGTGACAGTATTATCTAGACTTCTGTTCAGGAGGTATCATAATTGAACCTTTAACATACTGTGATCTCTCCTAAGATTATACATTGATTTAATCCAGCCTCTATAAACTGGAAACTAATGGCAGAATGGTACCTTAATAGACCATGATTATGTGCTTTCATTCAAGATCAGATTTCCACTTCATCTGATGCTATGTAAATTCTTCAGTTGAAACTGCATTATTAAATTATCTAAGAATCAATGAAGTCGGTCATTTTTCTTGTGGTTTATTTAACACTGTCATTAGTAGCTCACACTAAACAATACTGGCCAACAGAATGATTAATGTATAATGAATTGGAAAAGATTTGGAATGTATCAGTCTTGGTCTAATTTAATGTAGTATCCTGGCACTTTCCTGGAGGGGCTCATTACCATGGAAAACTTCAGTCAGGATAGTTAATCTCTGAACTCACAACCTCCCGATATTCAACTTTTTTGTACATGACCCACCTAGCTATGCACTATGTTTCATGCACTATATTTAAAGAATCAAATAGTAGAACACATAGCTTTCCTTGTCAAAGAACCTTCTGTATTAGCGCTCATATTGATATTGGAATTTGTTTTATTTATAACTCCTGAGTACGTGTGTATGTCTTAAATTTCTGCAGGTTGCAGTCTGATCCCTCTCAAATGTTTGATGTGAATTTTGAAGGAGCCTGGAGCTCAGACCTACCACCTTTCAACTATGACACTGATATGTATCCGCCTTCTGCTGCTAGGGCTTTCGCCAGAGAAACATGGACAAGAGAATATTTCAAAGCCCTTAAAAAGTGAGTCTAATGAATTTTTAAAGAAACTGTTTTAGGTTACTACTTGTTTCCAAGCAACTGAGTCAGCAGAATTTCTGGGATAATGTTAAAAACATTTATATGTGTATGTCTGTCTGTAAGTTTTCAACTGGTAGGATTCACTTGATCCAATCTGATGTCACGAAATTTGTTTTTCATTTTATTTCACCTCTCATGAAGCATCCTGGCTGAATTGAAAAATATATACAAACATTTTAATGTGTGTAAGTGTGCCAAGGAGATTATTTGAGCCTAGGAAAAAGTAAGTAATAAGGAGCTGAAGAAAATGGTTTAATGAGGCACTTCATGTATTCTTCATTAAAGAATATTTGGGTGGTCATATCAAGTAGAATAGCATGGTGAAATATATGGCATGAATGGAGATGAGAAATACATACTAAAGCTTAGTTGGGAGACTAAATTGTAGAACTGAGGGCAATATTCAAATGAATCTTAAAAGTAGGGTATATGGATGTGCACTGGACTTCATTGATTATGGTTCTCATGGTATTTGTATGGCTGTCTTCTGGAATGTTATACTGTGTAGTTCAGCAGAGTGATAAATCAACACCCTAAAGAGGAAGCAATAAACTCCTCTGAAATGTCAGCTAGTGCCTACCAGATCACACCCATCTTAGTACAAATGGCTCAAGACAGGGCCCGAGGGCAGGCTCTTGCGAAAATTATAATGAAGTTTTGAGTTTACAGAAGAGAAAAGGTATATGTTAACCATCTGAGCAAGTATCAACTTCTCAAGAATGACTCTCTCCCATGGAGTTAATGTAAAATAAAAAATTCACTTGAATGAAACATAACTTTGTTTCCAGAGCTCATCAATCTCACTACGAACAAATGGGACATTTGAATGCAACAATTGAAATCAATGGTGAAAAACACACTGTCAAAATGCCATCATTTCGTGACCATAGTTACGGTAAGATCAGTTGTAGTTTTGAAACATACGTATTGGATTGAAGGTTATTTCTTGCTGCCTAAAATTAATAATTTGTTTACATATTTATTTACTCGTTATCATCTATACCAGTTTCACTGTTATAGACGTCCCTACTTACAAATGCAAAAAACCAAATTGACATTATCATCTATACCAGTTTCACTTACAAATGCAAAAAACCAAATTGACAGCATGCCAATCAGAATCAAACCTATGGCCTCCCAAATGCGTGCTGACCACTAAACCAAAATGTATGGTTCTGTGCTTTTTAATCCTTCATGACAACCTGTATATAAAGATTTACATTGTAATCAAGGAGTACTGAGTGCAGTATTTAGCATTGGCCTTTTCACTTCAATAATATATGCACGTAAGATATATCACACATGCATACAGGGGAAAGAAGAGACTGGAATCTGATGCACCGATATGCATTCCACATGATCTTCCTAGATGATGGGACAAAGGCAACAACTGGGGTGATCTGTCAGCCCTGTACTTCCTCCAGGTAAGTTGCTCTGTATATCTACATCTATATCTACAAAACAGTAATTTAGACTTTACATAATTATACCACCTTTATAAAGTTGGCTAAAATCAAACAAGAGATTTTCATATTTTCTTATCTTGACACTTTGTCATATGCAGCAGTATGAAATGTTTCTAATTCTGTATATTATTACTTAAGATTCTTTATACCTAACACTATTAAATGTGATGTTAAATGGACCCCATTTCATGTGATGTGGTATGTCTTCTAGATGGTGATAGATGAGATGGTATCTAGTTATGGAGAGTAACTATAAACATGTTTAATAGGAGTCACACATAGCCAAAAGAAATTTGAAGCTTTGATGTGGACATAAATACATTTCACATCAGATGCACTTGTCTTCAATTAATTTATAAAGTTAATGAGCAAAAACTATAAAATCTCTGCACACAGGCTGGAGGTAGGTTATGTATACACTCCAAGTGGTGAAGTTTATGCACTGGAATGGTGTGATTTTGAGCTCTATGAACATGGAGAAGATGGGAGACCTCCAACTGACTACAGCTTCAGCTTCAAAGCAGGTATGGGTAATGATATTAACAACCCAGAACAGCTATATCAATAATTATCCATTCCTTGAATGCATAAAATCAATGCATGATATTGAGGTAATGTCTGTCCATGTTTTATCTCTGATGTCTCTAAAATAATTTTGATGAAATATGGTACTGGGTGTCTACACCAAAATTTGTCAGGTAAATTTACTTTTAGTTCATATCAATCTGATATAACTCATGTTTTTCATTCAGCTGCAGTTCAACTTTAATGATCTTTTTGTAAAAAAATATCATAATTAAAATGTTAGTACATAATATAAAATAGCTTATCAATGTCATTTGGATCTACAATTTTTATTTGAAACACTTCTTATTACAGTTAAAAATTATTTAACAGAATACTAAGAGAGACAATTTGTCTCTATATAAAATACACTGTGTAGAGTGATTTTGGTGTGCAGCAACTGATTTGTACGTGTAATAAATGAACATGCTAATGACATACACAAAATTGCAAGAAATGCATTTGAAAAGTAAAATATGTACATCTCCTTGGACTACTCATTTCCAATGCTGTTACAGTTACTATAAAGGCCCTCTATTTGAAACTACATTGTTCTCTAAACAATCAGTTTCTGATAAACAAATAAAATGGAAGAGTGGAAAGAAAAAATGTTTAAAACATGCATTAATTTATTGTAGTGGTGATTACTGTGGAAAGTATGTAAACTGGATTGGAATTCACTCCAGTATCTTTACATCATCTGTGAAATTCAGTGTATTCCAGTACAGATTACAACTTTCCAATATTATTTTATACTAACCAAGGAGGCAGGCCAAGTAGGCCTATCAAGTATCTGCTTCTGTCCCACAATACAACAGCATATCCATCTCTCGCACAATCAGTTTTTGTGGTCTGGTAGGGGTTAATTACAGGAAGTTAATTAAGAATGAACTACAGATATAATGGAGAAACCAGGTTAGTGTCACAATACAAGATCCCAATCAACTGATTTAACCCTTTGCCCATTGCATTTAAAACACTAATGCATGTTGCTGTCAACCCATTTGGGGGGGGGGGGGGGGGGTTATTTAATTTTAAATGAGAATTTACTATGTTAGAAGGGACATGATCCTTTTAATTTATTTTACTGTATGAGGAGAAGCAAAGGGTTAGTAATAAAGTTATTGTTAAAATTTAAATTAAATTTGTTTTGTTAAACTACATGGACAAATTCTGACATACAGAGTATAAACACAAGGCATACAGATGAAGGGACAAAATTATTCAATACTTTTCCATCTAGCATCAAAAGTTTAAGTCAAGATATAAAACCATTTAAGACAGCACTGAAAGATTATCTTTAATCTCACTCCTGCCTCAAACTGAAAATTATTAAATATTGTACATATTTATGCAAATAGCTGAAACAACTATGTAGGTATATTTGTATTGGTACTCTATTTGTATCACATATTGATATTCACGTTCCATATCCCTGGCTTGTACTGTGAAAGATCTATGGAACATAACACATTATACAATCTTTTAATCTAAACAATTAAGCTTAACTCTCTGCCATGATTATCACAATTACTTTAATGCAAGTGAACATTCCGTGACAGGTTTAATGCACTGTAACAAAAATATAAAGAATATTTTAATTAAGTGACAGAACAACAGAAAGAACAGTTTGAAAAAATTATTATTTTCAATTTAAAGGTAATTAAAACCCATCTTTATACAAGAATCTTCTGTTTGTAGGTCCAACAATATACACAGTACAGGTGAATGTGGAGTATGCAGCAGTTCATTACGTTGGGTGGAAATGGGAAGCACGCATGGTAGAACGCTTTGTTCAGTACACAGTCAATGGCATCCCAGGCCGTGGAGTGTCTGAATTTCATTATTACAATAAGGGTGGCAGGCCTTCATCTGTGGCTGTCAATGATCCATATTGGTTCAAAAAGCTTACCTTATAATAAGACATTCAATTTGAAGAATTCTGTTGGTATAAATGGTTGTTGCCTTTAAAAGAACAGTTAACTATAATAGTTTTGATTTTTGATATTTCCATCATTATTTTGTTTTGGATGTTATAAGGAAGGTAAATATGTGACATTAAGAGGTTTTGACAATGGTGAAAATGTGTTTCGTGTAGTCTTCTTGGTTGCAATGATGTGTAATCTTATAGGTGGTTGCCAATGTCTTGGAGGAACTTCTTAGACCTATTTTCATCTACTCTGCAGATGAAGATGAAAACACTCCTCCAAAGCATTTGTAACCATTTGTAAGACTACTTAGTATCACATGCCGGAGGACCACTTTCAAAGTAAAAATGTGATCCCTGAAGTCCCCATTGGGTAATATTTGATGTTACAACATTAAAACAACAAGGTATAACCAAGTAGCTAATGACACAACCAATGTATAAATGTGTCTCCTGAGATAGAAGATGTATAATTTAAAATAACAGCTTACTATCATGTTAATATTATACAACTTAATAGAAAAACTAATTAGGCCATAACATGGGTCAGTTTTAAAAAGGGATTTATGCAAGTGCTTCTGGACTTAACTACATAACCTTTATTAAGTTTACAACTATTTTCAATAAAGATACAATTTTAAACATAGAGACATAAACAATTAAACTGAAGTGTTCAGTTCACTTTTTTTGCATTTTCAGTTATATGAAGAACAAATATTATCTAAAAATCAAAGCTTCTTTCAATGAATTGCTTACAGGGATATCATAACAACAACTGAAATTCATGTAATAATATAATTATAATTTATAATAACATACATTTGTACAAGTGATTATCATGAATACTTAATATTAACACACCTATTAAGAATTAGTCTTTAAATTAAGGAAAACATTTCAGTTTTTTTAAATGAACTATTCATTCAAGTTAATGTTTATTTTGCTTTTCTTTCAGCAAGTATTCAAAGTATTTGGTTATTAATGATACCAGTAATGAGTAAGTGATCAACTTTTCAAGCTAAATTGGAAGGAAATTTATTTTATTATTATTATTTAATGTTGCCTCACAGCAAATACTTTGGCAATTATGACATACACCACTATCAATGGTGCACCACAAACTTACAACAATTCTTCACCTTATTTATCAAAATCAGACATTGTAAGAATGGACAAGACTTCTAAGTCCTTAACTAAACATGCAGTTCAACAAACCAGGCTTTAATCTACAGGAACATGGTAACAGTATACATTACAATGCAGTATAGTTCACAAAGATATATCAATGGCTTATAATGCATTGTGGCTGTAAGTTAAAATCACATTATTTTTAACATTATTGACAAAAATGGAATATATAGGTGTTAGTTATCTTTGAAGAAGAAGCAACTTAGAAGACAACCTTGTTAAACCATACACATACTGTCTGATTCTGACTTCTCAAAGTAGCTATACTATACCAATCAAATTATTTCAAAATAAATGCCCTAAATATCAGAGATCATGCAACCATCAGAAATATGCCAGTAGACTGTTTATATCAATCATACAAATCAAGGTGCTGTCTCTTATATATGTAGTTTTAGAATGGAAGAACATTAACCTTTATCTTATGGGAATTGGAAATATGAACCTCTACAGACATGCCATAGCTCTGGAGGATAAATACAGTGGAACCTTGATACACCGTGCCTCCTTATACCACGGACTCGGATATACAGTGGCTGTAATCATGCCCCTAAATAAGACTACATATGTTTTACATATTTCACATATAACACAGGTAACTTATAATGCAGGTCCTGAAGCTGTCCCCCGAAACCCGTGTTATATCAAGGTTCCACTGTATTTAGTTGTTTGCTAGTGCAATGCAGCCAGCGTAACTTTGCATTAGTTGCAATGAACGGTCAATAAAAGTTAATTTAACAATATGTACAAGTAATTTTCTTTTAGTATTGTTAGGTACATACATGTAAAGTTACTATCCAAGGCTTTCAATGCTGATTATGAACATTATGCTCAAGTAACAGTATGTAGAGTTGATCATAAAATACATGCATATTACATCAAACAACATTTGAAGTAGCAGAGGGAAAATTTTCCAATCTAAGATTGCTTCACATGAATGACAGGGAAATCCAGTATTCTTTATATTAAATAATACTCACACATAGAAATAACTAGGTATTGTAGCACTGTAGTCACATTGAATAACATGAAGTCAATTTATAAAAATTAAAGCATTAACACTGTAATTTTAATTGGTTATATAAATACTTTATTACTTTTATAGCAACTATCAGTTCAACCTGTGGACAAAATTTTAAATTAGTAACCTACAGAGTAAATTTTATTAGCACTAATGAAAATTTATGACATACAGTTGGCAGAATAGGATAACTTTAAAGAAACCTAACCTGTCACAGCTTTGTCCAAGTCAAGATTTAACATTTTCTTTACTCAACAAATTACATCATACAATTTAAAAATAAAGCTCACGCACAGAAAAGGGACAATTCTGTCGTTATCAGATTTGAGACTGACAAAGTAGTGAGACTTTAGACTGTAGCTTTTTCCACCATTTCAGAGGAACATGCTGCCTCCATCTTCAGGTTTTAAGTGACAAGGGTTACGATGTTGGTGGATTATGCAGTATTGTTTGGTCGAGTGTTCTGTTAAAATAAGTGCAAAAACTGATATAAGTTTATGGGAAGGGGGGGGGCCAAATAAACAATCAGTAACACTGTAGTGTAAATACACATGAATCTTGAACTCGTGGATTTTTAATTAGAACTTAATACCTGTTAATGAGAAACCTACTTGATCCCTTCACATTTGTCTACAAGGTTTTATTTTACCTTGAATAAAGTTACAATTGATTTTGTCCTCATCCACATTAATTCAGTTCACCACTTCTCATTTGATACTGGGTTGTGAAAGAGTGGACTTGCAGGTAGATACCATTTTGAAGAAATATCTTAAAGATCATATCATAAAGATGACAAATAACAAGCTAATGCATGCATGCAGTTTCAGCAAAACTGTAAATTGTTTTTTATATACTTCCACAGCCTATGAGGGTAACAATATGAACAGTGACTAATAATGCACACAACTGACTACTATTTAGCACACTGAAGCACTATTCAAAACCCGAAGAGACTGAGGGAAACGGAAGATGAGAAAAGGCACAGAGACAAAAAACTGCCAACAAAAGGCATGCCTCTACCATTGCAAATTAAGTTACATGCTTAAGAGATTTATTTACTTTCTGCTAAAGAAAACATACAAATTGAAGAACGTTTTTCTCCATAATCAAAGTTCTATACTAAGTTTTACATCCTGTTACTTTTTTCAGAATGAATTTTACATTTCACTTCTTTCTAATTTGCTTAATGATGCTTTCACTCATAGCAGCGAGTATGACGATGGCATCTTCTAGGTTACTGTGTTGTGTAGTCTGGCAGAACTTTGACATTTCAGAGGTCCTTACTGCCTCCATCATCATGGTAAACTGCACATAAGGATTCCTCTGAAACATCTACCATACTACATGGTACAACACACTAGACAGCCAGCTTCATTCAACCAGGAAATTGCAATGTGTATCCTCTAATCTAAAGCATCACGTTCAGTTGTGCATGGATGCTGAGTGCGAACTTTCAGCACCTTGTACGACAAGTTGCAACTTCACAAGGACTCAAGGAATGTATCTACATTTCATCATCACTGGTGCATATATAGTGGTTTTATTAATATAAATCTGGGGCTTCTAAGAGGAGTCAATATTACTATTTCCAGTTATGACAAGATAATTCATGACACCTAAATCTTTTCACTCCATAACTCTGAGCTTATAATTAACATATATTGCACAGGAAAGCCAGTTTTTGTCATTGAAGCATCTGAAGAATGTACAATGTAATTTTAGTAAATTTATTACAACAGTAGTTATCATTTATAAAGCCTCAACAGAACACAAGATATTTGAAAATGAGTGGGGAACATAATCATACACATGTGATACAATGGGAAACTTCTGTATATGAAATATTTAAATGATAAATTTGTCAGATAATAACCTGTTAACACATACACAGAAACAGCATATTGTTGTCTTAAAAAGATCATGATTAACTAAAATGACATAAAAGAAGCCACAATATAAAACAGACTGAAACATAACTATGAATGACAAAAGCAGGTCCTTAAACAACTAAACAAACTGAATTGTAAAATTAAAAATACTCACATCTATGTTCCCATTTAAGCTCAACTTCCTAGCATAGAATCCAACTTCAGCATGACAAAATCTGCCTATAAACAGCAATTTTCCAACTCTACATATGGTTTGTATACCTCTTAAAGAGTCCTGAAGCATTACAAACCACCAACATCAATAAACATAACAAAAAATTTAAACAGAAAATTTTTACAAAACGTTCACTTACAAAAAACTTACATACATACAAAAAACCTAAAGAAACTGGAGTCAGCAATACCTATTGCCTTTTCAAATGTCTAGTTGACTTGCATGGAATCCTGGCGATGCATTACAATCAGCCCAAATCAACACAATGAAAACAAAACTGTTGCCTAGTCAGCAATATCTACCGCTGGTTTTGAACATCTATCTGACTGATAAACATGGGCCTGTAATATCCTAGTGGATCAAAACTTTTCAATAACACATCAAAGTGACTTTTTCATAAGACAGTTTATTTTCTCTGTTACACAGCATACAACATACAAAAACTGTTATTAAAATCATAAGTTTAAAGTGTTTCATTACTAAGACCTACAGCACATCAACACATTTCATACAACATGCTGTGAAGCAAATATCTCCAACTTGCAATGCATTCAACTTACCAGAAAGCAACACATGCAGTACTTGTTGCAAGCTGTAAGCATTGAACAGATATAGAAGTCACATGGATTTTCTATATTCGTTTTTGACAATGACATACACAGCAGTAAGAATCTAGTCATCTAACAGCACATTAATAAGGTAACAAATTCCAGTGCAAAAGACATAATATGAAAGTCTACACTTCATATTCTTTTGTATTTTCTGGAGATTACTACAGATTTGTGAATATAAACTATTCAGTTATCCTGAAGATAAACAACAAAAGTTTTGGACTCATATTTGGTTATAACAGAAATACTTTAATTGTATTAAAACATGTTGAAAAGCCATGTTTAACACTCATATTTTAGAAATTACATTATAATACTATACTTTAAAGGAACTTCAATTGGCATATACAGTATAAATACACTAAACCGAAGGGGGGAAAAAACATTCAAGTGAAGAACTGCAGGAATTCTTACCTATTTTTTTCTTTATAATTAATATTCAGTTTGTTTGTAACTGAAATATTTGTCTTATAACCCTCCTCCACAGTTTCGTTAAAAAATTACTTATATTGGATTTCTAAATTGATAGAGACTTGTATGAAATTGATAAATTTTATTTAATAATTAGCAGACCAAAGAAATCAATATCTCTGAATTTATTTGGGATACAACATCTTTATAACATTTCCATCTATGGTAAACTTGGAATAATAAAGCAAGTTATTCATTTCACTCATATCAACAACTTCACCTCTGCACTGGGTTGTTGAACTGCAATTTTCTTCATTCTCAATACATATACAACACAGTTCATCCTTCAAGGTCTGCTTTATTACAAGTTACACAATTCTAGCCACATATCTGGTCTCTGCATGCACAATCTCTTACCTGCTATCAAATACAGTTTGACAGTTTATTCCGGAAACAAAGTTCCAGTCAAGAGAATAACTTATTTTGACTGAAGCAATATATAGGAGCTGTCAATAACAGAAACAGTCATTAGCAAAATTACACAAGTCCACTTTTGAAAGAAAAAAAAATTTCCACGATGCCGATCACCAAAAGCAGATTCAACATGAACCACAAGAGTCAAACTAGTTAATATGCATCTGCAGCCCTATCAACATATAGTCTGCTTACTGGCAAAACAAGTCCTGTTACATTACTATTAATTGAACTTGGCTGACTAAATATGAAGAAACCACCAAAACCCAATAACCTAAATGGGTTACACCAACAGTGACAAAAGACACATAACCATGAAACAAAAACATCTTGTGATATTTAAGTTTTTTACAATGGGAAAATGTCAGACTGTGGTCTTCTGAGTTATGACACCACATAGTTGTTTTGGAAGAACCTAATAACACACCTAAAGAACAAGGTGGAGGATGAGCAGAACCAATTACAAGGATACACAGAATCATAATCCAAAAGGCCAAAATGAAATTACAAACTTTAATTGCATAGGTTATTTCAGAGATAGTATAGGGTTACATGCTTCCTGTGTGAGCATCTCCAATGTGTTCAACATCTTAAAAGAATTGAAAATCCTGACACATAACTCAACTCATGCAGAATATATTTGTAAACAAATACTGACTTTCTATTCCGACAACCCATTAGATATAAATGAACTCTAATTACAAGACTGACTTTAGTGCATTATGCAATTAACTGATTTACTGCATACTATTTATTTTCTAACACATTTCTAAATGTCTGATGTAATGAACTATAATGTGTTCCATACCACTGTTCTGTTTTGTACAACACTGCATTTTTTATGAACCTTCATATCGATATCAGACATCGTGGCTAATATTACATTTAATTTAATATGGGTAAAAAAAAGCATTGTGTAAAATTCCTCAATCACTACATTTAATTTAATATGAGTAAAGAAAAGCATTGTGTAAAATTCCTCAATCAGATTTCAAATTGGAATGCACTCAAAACTCTATGTAGTAAAAATAAATAAACTGAACATACAAACCAGCGAGTTCTCAAATGGTGGCTTTTTTTAAGTAGCAAACAAAAGAAAATAAAATCTGACTAGGTTTGTAACTTGGTATCCACATGGTAGGAAACAGCAATATTCATAACAAATTAAAGATGCAGTGAGAACTAGTTAATTCACTGACCTACCTACAACAACTCCTACATGAATTTTATAAAGGACAGCTAAGCTACTTCATTCATTATTTGTTTACCCATTATTTGTTTATGAACAAATTGGAAACACTCAAGGTTGAGTTCACAAATTCCTTAACTCAACTGTTTTATCATACTAGACAAACCAAAAGGCAATGTGTACAAACAAATCTAATACCATACTGGGAAGTGATGTTTCCACAGCTGGTAAAATCCCCCAATATTGAAGTACCAAGACAAAAGTTTTATAATTTAAACATCTATTACAATCCATCTGCAGCCACAACCAGCAATATCACAAAAGGAATCTCTGGGGAATGTATTTAATGTCCAGCTTACACAATTATGTAAAACAAAACACCTCAAGTGAAAACCGGCAAGTATCTGAATCACTGATTTGACAGCTATACACAGTGTCCATTTTATTCTCAACATATTACACACATATTGGAACATAACTCAACATTGTTTCTTCTTCTTTCTTTCTTTCTATGGCACGACAGCCTGAGTTGAGCCTTGGACTCCTTCCATGTGGGAGGTCTCTGTCTTTGAAGTGTGCATTTATGAGCAGTGAGTGACAAGCCCACTGCCTCTGCAAAATTTCTACTCAATCCTGATTTGTCTGCTAGAACCATCTAGCATTGAATCATGAGAGACTTGGGTGAGAAATGGCAACTGAATTTTGCTTACAAAACATCTCATTCATGCTCGCAAGGTTCTTTTACATGCCGTAAATCTACGACATGGGACCGCCGGCTTTACTTACCCTCTGAAGGAAGTTGTGCTATTGATTTTTATCACCCTTAAAAATCCATCGACCTCAGTCGGGTTTGAACCCGTGAACCATGGGTCCAGTGGCTAGCATGCTAACCACTAGTCCACCAAGG
>NW_019062311.1:0-32583 GCF_000696155.1 Zootermopsis nevadensis
ATACCTTGTAAAACCCATCTTCTGCACTTCATTATGAATTCAATATAACCATAGTTCAACATACTCGGTTAGCACATTCTATACATTAAAACACATAATATCCTCGTGCGTTATTTCCAACGTGCAATTAGAGTTATTAAAGCCACTTTTTTCGATAGTTCATATTTTGACCTCCAGACCGCAGTACCTGTGTCTACTCACTAATTTCCTCATCGTCATTTTGTTATCACCGCTCTTATCGTCATTAAAAGTACGATTTTGAGGTCGTGCAGAATGGAAACAACTCCAACTCAAATTTCATCCAAATCCGATCAGTGGTTCTCGATTTTAATCGAATGGACTCGATCAGCCCATAATGCGCTCTCACTATGCACTTCATGCTAAGACCGCATATTACATTGCAACAAGTAACTTCCAAAATATTATTTATATAATGAATCACATATTGTCATAAAACTTTATTTAGTCTGAAAGTGTAGTGTTTTGTTTCAGGCCAAGACCGTAAGAATCACAGACCAACATGGCGGACGATGAGGTGAGGTGAGTTATCTAATGGTGTGGTCCATCTTTCTACATTAACTGACTCTCATAGAAGAAATTGGATCTGTCAAGGGATATACTGTATAATTTACTGTGAGAAGAAGTTCAGAATCAAATACTCACGTTTATAATTCCATCTTTATAAATTATTATAATTTTATTTGCATATGTTTGTATTCATTTACTTCTATAAATGTGAGGTTAAGTATAAAATATATCAGTCTTATAGTCAAACAAGTAGATGTTAAGAATACATAAATCAAATAACTGATTATTTCTCCAGCCTGAAGAATATCAGCTGATTGTAACGTGTGTCGTAGCCCTGGTTGCTGATTTCTCTTTCTCTCGCCCCCCTGTCCTCTCGACCCTTTACAGTACCTAAGAATCCCCGGAACAGTCTGTCGCCCTAACAGATATCACGTGTTGCGTTACATTCGGAACATACCTAGAATTTTAGTTCACGAAATTCACTACATCACGTGAAGTACATAGCAATTTGAATATAATTTAATTTAATTCGAGAGTAATTACGATAAATTTTAGTTACAACATTTATTGATAAAAGAAAGATAAAGTAATATTAAATATTAAACAACAATAATAAATCACTTAATTCCATAATCTACCAGGTGCTGTACCCTGTACTTACGATCTTATTAGGATCTGGCTTAAGATGCTGTGATGACTCCAGAGAAGCGATACGTTTTATTTAGAAAATAAATGTATCTGTATTTTAGTTAATGATCTCTTGCTATTTAATACTGGAAAAGTGTGTGAAACTTGAGGGAAGTTGCTCAAGAAACTTAAAATATGCTTAATATCTTTCGTAAAATGATGAAACCATACTTAAATGAGTGGATAATGTGACATTTACTTGAAAATTTCTACTAAAATAAAAGTCATAGTCGGGTAATTCGTTCTGAAACACCGAAATGCTTCACGTGAAATTGCAATTCTCTCAGGTTGAATTCCACTTGTTGCAAACAACACGTGTTGTCTGTTGATCCCTATCAACGTCCACCCGCAAAACAGGTTTGTACAACGGGGCAGCGGCTCGGCTGGCATCTTGGGTCCTCACAACGGCGGAATCGTGGAAAAATTATCACACAAAACGTAACAGCTCTTCGGCTATGTAACTTCACTTCTGCATTATAGAGACACTTCACTTGAAGTATGCTGCCAATAACCGAATTTTAATGCGAGCTTGCAAATTCTGTTTATTTCGTTATTGTAACGCACGTTTCAGCTACTTCAAATAAGCTTTATCTAATAACTGGATATCTGTTTACTCAAAAACAAAAACGGAATAATGTTCTAAGAAGTGCCTCACTCGATTCCGCGTGAGCAGAGGACACCAGCGAGAAGAGAAATCTGGAGAGGTGCAAATGTAAGGACAGCTGCTCCATGTCATGTTGCCTCTATGTGTCGCTGTTACAATTTGCCCTGTGTGTTAAACATTTAACTATCATGTCTGCATCAAATGCATTCGCTCGGCCATGTTCTTCCAGGATGAAATTATATAATATTTTGTGTTACTTTCTTGTTTCTAGCTTTTTCTTTGCACAAGTTAGCAACATTTTTACTTTGTTTTGTTTTTTGTTCACATGTAACAATAACATGAGTTTCGTCTGTCAGCATTTGATTATTTTTGTACAGAATGTGCACATGAAATTTATAATGCACTAAAACATTGCTCATGAACCAAAAGACAGTTTAATTAAAACTAAACGAATTTGAGTAGATAATGCGAATAAGGTTTTGATTATTGCCACTTTAGTTTCCAAATATTTCCATCTGAATCACTACACTTACAACTGTTAAAATTGATTCTCAATGTTCTGTGACTAGTATAGTGTATCTAGACTTGCTGGAGGCATACCTCATGTCTATTTGGGAAGAAGATGATCCTAAAAACTTGCTGTTCAAACAAGACGGAATGCCTCCACATTTCTATAAGGAAGAGACGAACTTCTAAAATCAAAAGTTTCCATATAACTCGATTGGTAGGGACGGGCCTATCACTTGGCCACCTCGTTCGCCTGACCTTGCAGTATTTGATTTTTGTTTGGGGGTACGTTACGGTACATCAAGGTGCCATTGGTTACCATTGACTTGTTTAACACTTTTAGATTAAAACTGAATATAGATATAATATTTGCTGAGCCATTCGTAGTGCCTCATTAAACATCTGTGAAATGAAATTCATAAAAACTTGATCATATAATATCAAATGCGTTCAATTTTAATTCTTTTGCCTTTTAATCAGTGAGCAATGTTACAGTAAAATTATATACATTTTATGTACTAAGCTGTTTTCCAAGCCAATTAAAAATAAATCTCTCGTTTTACACACTCAAAAAACAGCACCACTTGTTAAAATGCCCCCGAATTCTGTCACTATCAGGGCCTTGTCGTTGGAACTGATTAAATTTTAGAGAAAACAGGTACTTATTTAAATTTTTAATAATAATAATAACAATAAAATAATTCATTTGTACATTCATTCAATTATTTAAGTTTATTTATTAATCTCAGTAGTATATACAATGTTACTTCTAGCACACTGGGAATTGGGAGATTTGAATTTCCATAAAATTGCAAAAAAATCACTCAAAAACAGACGAAATATGAATCTCCAAATCGGTTTCTGACCCGGAATATTTCTAGTTCAGTCTAAATTGGGACATCCAGAAAAGTATTCAAAAATTCACAAAGGTATCAAATATTCAACCCCCAACATTGCCAGGAGATAACTAATATTTCACATTTTAGAACCCGGGTTTATTGATTTTTGTAATCTATAGTGTGTTTATATGTGAGACGATTGTTTTTAATTGGATGAATTATTTTTGGTTGCCCCTTAAATGAAACCTCATATTGCGCTTCATTTAACTTGTGCATTACTTTGGACGTGATTTATTTTTATTTTGCAGCCACGACAATGTTTTTAAACTGTTGTACATATTTTTATGTTGTTCTATGTTCAGTTTCCTAATATAAATTAACATTTTGCGAAGCCACATAAATTGGCAAGGCATTTGTACATATATACATATGTGTGTGTTCTTGGATATTTTTCGTTAAATAAAATCTGTGAAATCGGAGTGTAAGTTCACATATATTAAGTTGAGATTTAAATTTCAAATTCATGGAACTTTCAGAGCTCACAGACAAAGGCGTAATCTGTAAATAAGTGGACAGCATGTAATATACTGAATATTTTTACAAATTTGTAACAAATGCAGTTACGGCTTCACTGATCAATCTTTCTTTTCCTTAGGCATCCCAATTTGAACTGAGGTTGTAATATTATTTTGTTTTCAATTACTCTACTCGCTTTAGTGTATCCTAAAGTTTAACTGCCAACGCTGCATCCAGATATGTTTTGATGTCCACCCAATGGCGTTTTAACAAACGCCATTGGGAGTGGCTGTAACATGATGTTGACCACTCACCTCCATCTAGTGCCGAGTCTTATAATACGTGAAGATTTCTTCCTTGTCTTCGCCTTCACGCTGTGATCCTTTACCCTCCGCCTTCTGACCGTCTGCTCCCGAACTCCACTAAAAATGATCAGTGAGGCTTTCTGTTTTACATCAGTTCATTATGGAGTTAGGACAAACTTTAAGCTGTCCGAATAGTTGCATTTGCAACGTAACTTATTCACAGACTGAACCGTGGTACACTTCTAATTTGTACTTTTCTGTTTCTGTTACAGAGAATTCGCATCGAGGAGGCACGTAATGTACCAGCATGCACCACGTCTGAAACTAACCAAACCAGAAGAGAAGAACCTTTACTTAACCACAGAGAAACACTAATTTATAAGGCGACAAATAGAACAGTCTCGCACAAAAATCAAAATGGCCACCTATAGGATACGCATATCGTGAACGTTATGATAGGCGAACGCCTTTAGAGTTATGAACATATTTCTTTATCACGACATGTACTTTGAGTCTCATTCTTCCGAAATATAATAATGAAGTTTCTTCGTGTATTTATATAGAGATGATTATTGAAATCAGGGAGCACAAACATTCGATCGGTTGGCCCATTTCTGTGATGCAATTGATTGATAATTTGTTATCTAGAAACTACAAACTTTTATTAAGGATACATACCAGCATTATCTTTGATTTAATTAAAAAAAAATTTCAAACATTTTCTGCATCCACTCAACGCACATATAATGTGTTTACTATGTGTTTCCATTTCGAGGATTATAAACCATGTGGTGAATGTAATGGTTGTGTCCCTCCCTGTTTTCTTCTACATCTGACAAACGGAAATATAATTATATTCACGTGATTTTTAATTACCAGTTGTGTCAATCTCACGATTCCCTATCGTTTAATTTGCTCTGTTATAGATCAGCCCTTCCCTTTGTTGACTGATTTCATGTCATGCAAAAGGTACGTCTCTCAGAAGCACTGATTTTTCTGATGTGATTTTTTCCATCATTTGATAATAAAAGTGAAGAAAACGTTTAATGTCATCTATAAATAGTTAAAGCTAACAACTCACATGTTTCAAATGATAGAAATTGTTCATCATCGAAATACCTTGGCATAAGAAGGTTTCTTAGACCAAAGCACCATGAGAAATGTTGACAGATATGATAACGTTCAGGAATATCTACTATTGGTGGTCATAAGAAAATTCTGTATATTTAACTTATTTTGAAAAATAGTGTTTGCACTCTTATACTAACTTACAAACCAAGACAAACATAGGTAAGTAGTTATTTTTTGTTTTATTTTGTTATCTGACCTCGAAAGTAATCTGAATATTCTGCTAGACCGTGTAAATTAACGCCGCGAAGGTTCTATTAAAATAAAATGAAAAAAGTTGCCTCACACGAATGATATAAATAATGTTTTAATTTTAAGATATTTAGGCTTACTTATAATATAACATAGTAATACTGTACAAAAGTCATAAGGATATTCTGAGAGAAAGTAAAGTAAAGAAGTTAGTAATTCGTTTTACTGACGTCCAATTCGTGATTTATAAACATTAAATAACAGACGTATATCCTTTCATACCGTGTGGTATTTAATAGAACAATACACGTATTTCAGTGTGTCGAACAGCCTTTGTTAACTCAAGTGACAAACGCTGCTGAACTCACTCATGCTCTTATGTAAAGTGATACTTAAAATTGTCCGATTTAAATTAAAATTGAAGTTGCTCGAAATCGTTTGTAAAATTCTCCAGCATTCAATTTAATATAAATTTATTATTCGTGTTTATGACGTAAAATTATCACGCGCATGAACACGCCTTGCTTGTTCGCATCACGAAGCATTCTTATTAATTCCTGAGACTTGTAGGTTATGTTACGCTACGAGTCCATATTTGTGTTTCAGGCGAAAAAGTTGAAGCAGGCCGAGATCGAGCGCAAACGCGCTGAGGTGCGCAAGCGCCTGGAGGAGACGGCCAAAGCCAAGAAGGCCAAGAAGGGTTTCATGACCCCAGAGAGGAAGAAAAAACTCAGGGTAAGTCAATAGAATTGTTTCACCTGTCACCAGTTTCTAAGACATAAGTATACATTCTAGTCAAATTTTGCAGGCAAGATTCTAACATTTATAACTCATTTTTATAGACGCTCAGTGTAACTCTCTTGTTTCGAACTGATTTGTTCCTTGTTTCCATTGCGCGATACGAACGATGGCGGCTGAGTTTTGGTCGCTTCTGCGCATCCCCTAGTACGTGTTCCCATGAGTCATTCGGCTGCAGTCACATGCTAAACGCTCACTTGAGTTGTAGTGTTGTTCGTGTTATAAGTAGACATTGTTTTTGTGGTATATTGTATGATTGACGTGTTATTAACTGAAAGCAAATTGTTGGTTTTCTGCATCAGATAAACAACTAGTACATAAAATCATGGAAAGTGAAAATCTCAGGCAACAGATTCTACACACTGACCAGGGAGCTTGTGTAAAAGTATTCAGTAAATTCAAGCGTGAAACAGACGCCGACATGCCAGTTTACAATGTCGCCAAAGCGCAAGAACGTAAGCTAAGGCTGACGGAACAAGCAATTGAAATGTGCAAAAAATTACTGGCTTTTGCAACATTGCATATTTAGTATCTGCGTCTTGCTCACTCTGTGCTCGCCACCCGCCTTCGTTCGTGTCAGTTACCTCAGGCAGTTTGAAAGGCAGATGAGCTAAATTTTTGATATCCTGTGCAGTTATTGCTGAGAAAGAAGGCCGCTGAAGAGTTGAAGAAGGAGCAGGAGAGGAAAGCAGCCGAGAGGAAGAGGATCATTGATGAACGCTGCGGTAAACCAAAGAAAGTCGACGATGCAAATGAAGGTGAGCACACACTAAACTTAGGGCTCGTGATTACAAATTATTTTGTAAAACATATAACGAAGACAGGACAATAAATCAGAGCGATGTTGTTTTGGGATTGTTTGCTACAAGTAATTTTACAGCCATCAACTTTCTTTTCCGCCACTGTCAAGCAACTCAGACTGATGTTATGTTCATAGATGTTTCATAACATCAGACTCACGCATGCGTAGTACTGTAGTTAACGTGACAACGTCAAACCGCTCTGGGTTTATTTTCCTAGCTTGCAAACTGTACTAGAGCTAAAAAGCTAATACTTTTTTTTCATGCTTACAGACGACATGTTTTATGTATCTCTAGAGTAGTTTATGAACCAGGTAAAGCTAGAATTAATTAAAGTATTTGCATCATATTTGGTAATGCGCTTAGTGTTTATATTATTATTGTGTTAAAATATTTAACACGAGACGAGTTCCATTTCTTCTGCTAGCAGTAAACATGGAAGCAGTGGGCGTAAGACAGTTCTAACTAGCTCTGTTTTCAGCTCCTGTCAGCACTGGAAGACAGAACATTCTTCTATTGTAATTTTGATACTATCCAGCAATTGAGACGCAGAGGGTGACCCAGAAAAGGAAAGATGTAATGAAATATAAAGTTAATTTTAAAATATCAAATGCCTCTTAGGATGTGCAGTTAAACGAAATACATTCCTGTAACATTAATTATGGATCCGCTATACAAATGCGCCTCGTAAACAGGATCAGTCTTTAAGTAGGTCTTTCGGTCTGTTGACTCTTACAGTTTTTATTTGAATGAGGTTTACATTTATAAGGCGGTCTGAAATTCGAGTTCGGTGAATCCGCGTTGAAGTAACTTCATATTATAAAAGATTAAGGAACGCATCCGTGGAAATTCGAAGCAAAGATACAATAAAAATTAATATACTTAATGATATTTATTTTCAATAACTGTGTAATATGATATATCATCGGAAAGTTAAGCATTAAAATGAAGTATCAACGATGTGGTATGCCAAGTATTGCTGTGCTAATACCACCTCGTAATATATCTAGAATATTTATTTTCTCATCTAGTGTCATAACCTTGGAGCTTTTCTTTGTTTTATTATTATTTTACATTTTGTTTCCAGAGCAATATTAACGGAAATGCAAATAATAAATTTCCAGAAAACAATACGACACAATTAATACAGGAACAACTAAGTGACAGAAACAGACCGCGAGTTGCGTGCAGTTTGAGAGCTGTTAAAGGGGTGAAAGACGCAAATCCGGTTCTTTTACTAGGGTGATTTTTACAAAGGATTTCCCCGTACATCATATAATTCCTTTTTACAGTTGCCCAGGAAGGTAATCGTCTAATTACAATGCATATTGACCCAGTTATTGCTGGTCATTTCGGTTTCATAAACTTCTTGATTTCATTCAGCGAAGGTTATTGGTAGATGTAACAGCTTACGTATTGCCGGACTCTCAGAATTTCGGTCCTCTGAAACTTTGAATCAGGCCTGTGGTTCATGTGAAAGTGAGGTTAGGAATTTTATTCGGTTCATCACCAATATTTGTAATTTATAAGTGATGTTTAATGCTAAGTACAACTTTATAAGTAAACAGTTGCTCCTCACTCTAATAAATTATTTTGTTTTTGGTGATTTCTTAGCTTATACTCGCATTTTCATTAATTTTCCACTTAAAAAAACACGTGGGTTAAATTTTCAGTAATACCATCACAAACTGTTAAAGGACAAAGAAATTGAAAATACATTTATTTTCGTAAGGATACTTGACAGGTTGAAAGTACTGAACGTCTTTAGTATTCAGTGTGTGCGATGCAATGTTCGTCATACGATTAACACAAAATGGGTTACTCATTTTAATTATGTATTGTCTTTTTTATATTTATTGTTTTTCCTTAATTTGTAAGTTTCTGCCAACCTTAGGTAGAATAGTTGATTTCCAATTCATTTCACTTCCATAGCTTGAGTGTATTGGGTTTTTAATGATGTGTCTATGTGTGTGTGTGTCCGTCGCAGATACAATTAAGTGCGTGCTCATGGACTACCACGAGAGAATCAGCTCTTTGGAGGACGTCAAGTTCGACCTGGAATACGCAGTTAAAAAGAAAGATTTCGAGGTAGAATTTTGCTGCTTAGGTTGACGAGTTCTTTCGCTCCGGATACATTTATTCTAGTAATATATGTGCAGGCTTCTCTTTCAAGTTCATGTTTCTTGTTCTGAGTCGTGATATCACAAAAGAAATTGAAGTAATTCGAAGGCGGTGTGGTTTGTGTCGTTCTTGGAGCCTATTTGTGCCAGGGTTAGACGGAGATGAGCGGTCAGCATCAAATTAAAGAAGGCGGTGTGGCTTGTGTCGTTCTTGGAGCCTCTTCACTTTACCTTATTTGTGCACATTTTTAACTTCGGCGTTAGACGGAGATGAGCGGTCAGCATCACGCTCTGGCTGCTTTGTCCTAAACGATGAAAAAACAGGCAGGCACTTCGGTCGTCCTGGGTTCAGTAGGTGAGAGACTGTCTTTTGTTTTTGCTTTAGGTTTTACGAAAGATATTTCAAGTTTATAATTCGGAAAATATTATTTTCTCTAAATGTGATACAAATGTACTTCAAAGGAATATACAGTGCATCCTTGGGGGTGGTAGACGGGAAATCTGATAATTTATTTTTAAAAATTCACCCACAGGAAAGCCTTCTCTTGAAATAATTAATCTTATAACAATTGGAATATCACAGAACTAAAAGTAGAATAGCAGAATAAAATATCATGATTGAATGTACACGGGAAATATTAGAAAATGTAAAAAAATGAGTAAGTTTTGAATAATTTTAAGTTCGGTGTAAGAGTGACTCGGGAGAAAGTCTTCTCTAAATAACACTTTAAGCTCTTGCTAGAAAGGTCTGATTCCTTCGCTGGAATCTTCGTAGATTTGTTTCTTAACCACTACTGTCTTTTAGCTCTTAAAGACAAACACAACCACAAAGCAAGCTACTTTTATTGAAAACTTAAAAGAAATCATGAACTTGAAAACACTTTTCTTTATGTTTTTTAACATTGTACTCTTTGTGGAAAGAGACCAGTCCCTAACAGACTTCTTACGTTTTTCTTGCAAATTTTTTACGTCTTTCTGTTTCGTTTTCAGATGAAGGACTCAGATATTTTAACACTGTGGGTTTGCATTCAAATAACTCCTTTGCGTGTTAGCTCTTTGTCCTTAATAAATGTACTTTCTTCATTTCTTTCTAGTTATACAGCGATTCCACTAGATTCGAATGTCTGTGTTGCAGCTTAGGCTTCAAAACTTGTTGTCATGTTTTGTGTCGTCATTTGTGTGCTTAGGATCTCTGACTGGAAGTCGCAACCCATGCTAACGGGAAGTTAAAGAAATTAAGCTAAAAGTACAACTTCGGCTACATGTTTCGCGATCTTATGTTCTGCACAAATACTATTACGTCACTCAAGCAAGTCCCATGCTACTTAAGACAGAATGCCATAAAGTCGTACCCATAGCCAGAGATTCAGATTCCACTTATTGCCGTTAGAGGTCTGTACTCCAGGTACAACCTTCGGAAACTTAAATTCGGATTTCACTTTGGTTGCATATGATAATAAAATGGCGTTTTCCCAAAACTGAGTATTGATACTGTTTAAAGTAGAGTGTAATTATCTGCCTTTGTCGTATAAATTAACAAATCTTATTGACTGTATTCGTATTTCTTCTATTGACAAAACTGAACGGTTCGGACATGTTTGAAGACAAATGAATGTCTACGAAATGCTGCTGTGTGCAAATTAGAGGAAACAAGTGAATTGTAATTGTACATACAAGTAGAAATAGTACGCTTTGCCAGAAACTCTGTACACAAGTAGAACTCCTTCTATGTGTGGCACCCATCGGCATATGTGACTGCATTTGCCTGTTTCCTGTCCACCAGCAAACCTCAAGTCCGTCATCAATGCGTACCACAAGCGCATCTCAACCCTAGAGGAACAGAAATACGACCTCGAATACGAAGTGGCCAAAAAGAACATGGAGGTGCGATTCTGTAAGGCCCTCAGCCTACAACATGCCCTCAGAGATCAAGGCGATTCGAACGCACCTGTGAAAGCGATTTTAAAACATCGGTGCAGATGGAGACAATATTAAAATAGTCAAATCAACACTAAACATTGACATGTCTTATTATCAAGATAAGTTCCAAAAAAAAAACAGGCCCACAATATTTTGTAAGTAAAATATATGTACACTTCTCAAGTGATATCAGAAGAAATGATGCATTTGTTGAATGTTAGAGAATTCATAACACTAGGGGCTTTAGAATTGTTTCAAACTGAAATTCATTTTAGTTCAGAATCTTACTGCAGAGTAGGGACACTTGATCTCTGTGGCAGGTTTACGGAATGAGAGGCTACGCATGCGTAGAATCCAAATCAGACATCATAACGCAAGGCATTGGCTGATTTGGCAGGATTCTATGGGAAACATTTTTATGGATTTAAATTAAGAAAAGATTCGCATTGTTTTCCTTTTCGTTAATTTAATCCATCAATTTTTTTTAAAAAAAAACTAAAATTCACAAGAGCATTGCAATATTAAAAAGATCGCTTATTACATGCAATCTGGGCCTGAAAGCGTAAAACATAACACGAGCTATTTTCACACAAACACGAATGGCGTATAATGACGACGGCTAGGATGTCCCTTCTTCGTGTTGCTTCGCTCTGTTCCTAACCTCGCAACTGCTTTCATTTTAAAGTGTTTGGTGCCTCGTAATCTTCTTGTGCTTCAGGAATCGATTCCTTCCTGATACATATTCCTCGACATGTTAGTCGAATTTTCTTCAACTTGTGTCGACATTTCTGTTTCGTTAAGCTGCCTAAACCGCCCTGTTTGCACGCGATTTGGTACTGAATTTGTGATTTACATTCCTCGTATTTTGTCGAAAGAAAAATACATTTCCCGTTATAGTTCTACAAGGTTATAAGCAACTGTGCCTTTTAAGATACACAACTTATAAAAGCACTAAACTCCAAAATTAAGATTAAAAATTAGGTTATTTGCCTTTCCTAAAAGGATATCTGTGGTCTTGAAATGTGTCGTTGTAGGCCACTACTTCTAATATAAAGAGAAAGTTTAATTATGCTTCTAAAACCACCAATTTCACTTTAAATACAAATACATTACTTGGAAAAAAATTACGATACAAGTATGTCAAATCTGATATGAATTTAAGTCCAAATGACATTTCTTTCATTAAAATGTTTAAAGTAATTAAACATATTTTTTATGAAAATTAAATATGAGAAGGGCATCTTTATGTCTGTTTCTTCTCGACGCAGAAGATAAGATACGTATTTCATAACGCTTTTTGGCAGTAAAATGAAACCAAGACTTGATGGTATCAGGGTGGTTTCAAATGTCCTGAATAACTTCCTTAAGTTAACAAACTTCCGATTTCGTCTGTCGCCATCCTCATCTGAACCGTCAACCACTCTCTAAGCTTACATAAACTGTAATTTATTGGTGAATTTATGCTGTATATTACTTTCTTGTATAATTGCTTTTATTATGTGCAACTGTTGTAGTGCTTCTTAAAACACACTTATCGATTGATGTTGATGTTGATGTTTCTTTGTTTCTTCAATAGCAGTTTATTAACAATGTGGCTGAACTTCCACAACTAACCGACAATGTCTTCGGGTGTTCTCCAGTTCTGAAAAGAAGTTTTTTGCTGAGGAAGGGATTTTTCTCGCTTGTAGCAGTGAGGTTACCACTGGCTCTTTCTCACACGTTAAAGTGTGCGGCTGATTCGTCGAACAATACTTGATATTTTTACTGTTCACCGAATGATAATCTGAAAAGAATTTTTGAATTGAAGTCCGGTGACGGGCCGGGCCACGAACTTTAAGACCACTCTGATGCATGAGAGACTGAGCCAGCGGCTGAATCTCACTTTGACTAACAAGAGAATTTGATTCTTGTGCTTCTTGCTTCTTCATCTTTTTCTCTCTGTTTTAGCCGAACTTCAAACAATTTGCAAGCAATATTGGAACAAAATTTACATATTAGAGGGTGATAAATGGGAACTAGAGAGAATAAGTAAAATGAAAGAATTTGAGGTAAAGCAAAGGGCTATTTTGTGCGAGTGTTTAATTCCATCCAATCAATGTTTTTCACTGCTCTAATTTTATAGTTTTGTTTTATTTTTTAATGTCCCCAATCTTCTTGGTATAACTGTATTGCATGGTAATCTTATTCACTTTCCTTGTTTACCCATAAATCCTTTTCCAGCTTACTTCCAGGATCTGACGTAAGTCATTTGTTATTGAGATTTTGGCGTTCTAATTGTTAATTTCATGAGTGTACATTCTGTTTCCGACGCTGAGCGTCCGTCCCTCACGGACACCGTTCGAGTCCGATCCAGCAGAGAACAGAGTTTTCAGGAATGACAAGTTATTAAAGAATATTTATAAATGTTTAACAGAATTAAACAACTTGCCAGTTCCGTTATGAAACATACGTCCAGCGACATCAGATGACGCACCACAAACACAAACAGTTGTGCCATGTTATCACAGAGCAAAGTGAATCAGAATGTGCACTAAATGTGTACTTCACTTGAATATATTTGTTCTTTTAGATCTACTCAAGAATATCATCAAGGAGTATTACGATCGCGTGTTAATGTGTGAGGGTCAGAAATGGGATTTGGAACTTGAAGTGAGAAAGAGGGACTGGGAGGTATGGAGACAACGGAGTGTGTGGACGGAATTCCAATGCCCTCCCCACCTCCCCTCCTTGTGAAGTGGAAGGAATTTTGGAATTTGTCTACACTTCTCCACTTTTGAAGCAAAGTCTTCCCCCCCCCATGACAGATTGTTTCTCCATGGAGAAGTCTGTAAACGCCTGTCCAGCCCCGGCTGAACGTTTGCATACTTCTGCTAAATTGGGCCGTTCGTACTTGGTCGTGACTCTGAGTGAAAGGAGCAGATAACTCAGTACTTAAACACAGCTGAAAGTGCAGCGCCCTTTGTTTCGTTCTGATATGAAGTGCTTCACTTTACTCAAACATAAACGGTTGATCACACCCCAATTACCCCTTCACCTTGCCCTCTCAGTAAATTATTTATTTGTCTTTGGGAATAGAAATGAAGTGGCTTCATGCCGGCCTGATATGACCCTAAAGCAAGTTGGACGGAAATTGAAGTGAAAATATTAAATTATAATAATGCATTTCAATGCTCCTAAAAATGAAAATGTGCAAGCTTCAGAGGGCTGGGTAGGCAGCCACACACCACAAGTAGATTCCCTGTGTATACACGCATAGACTCGTAGACTCGTTCATGCATCGTAAACACGCTAGCAGTAAAGACCATAGTAAAAGTAGATGTAGAAGTTGGCAGTGGTGCGAGTTCTGTCCTTTGACGCGCGCATGCTCCGGAATGCTTGGCCACAAGATCCAACTGTTCTTGAACGTGGCCGCCCTCTTTTTGTGCAACACTGTAATATCTAAATCCCCCAGCAGAATTTTGCTTGGCGCTGCATTTTCTGTGGAAAGTTTTAAGATCGTATGTTTCTTGCAGCCTCCTGCTGTATCCTTTTCTAACACTTAACCTCTGCTTACTGGCTAACTATCCTCGCCATTAAAATGAGACTAACTTTTCCCTCTCGTACAACACTTGGCTTTTCAAAGTATGTATGGTTAACACTCCACGTTTTGGTTTGCATTCTTGTTTATATTTTTGTTTGGTTCGCATTGCATATTTTATTTGTAAACACACTGCTACAAGGGCTTCATACAACACTACGACTTTACACGTTTAGTGGAATATGTCAGAAGTTTTAACTCCAGCTACTCGTTTGTTTTCTGCCTTGTTCACTTCCCTGTTGTTTTTGGTAACCGCCCACCTTATAACTCCTCTGGACTGCACACGTTTCTTCCCCTCCTTCCTCTTTAACACCGTACAAATAGCCAATTGAGATCACCGTTGCAGTGTAAATACATAGAGCTGAAAGTTTCCGAAACATACATGCGTAATTGTCTTGTGAATCGACAGAGGGCTGCTTGTTCCTGACAGCTATATATGTTTCCCAGCAACTGATCCACTAACTCATAGATTTCTTTGTACCTAACTTAGTGCTGCGTAGCTTGGTTGCATAACCCGTCAGTCGATTTGGACAGCATCTTTGAATAGGATAAGAGTTTTCCAAAAAACCCTTTTTATTGCATGCAACAAAGTATGGCACTTCATATTTTTATAATGTTAAATTAGTTGATGCTACACCTATATTCCACAATAACGTGTCTTGTAAGATGTCCAGGGGTAACGATAAACAGAAGCCGATGTGTGACTTTTATGCTTGATACAGGCTGTTTTCAAAATAATCAGTGGGACGACTTTTTGATCTCACCGTCAACTCACACTTCATTTTCCAAGTCCCTTTTAGAACAAATGTTTCGCCGTCAGATTTCGCTAGAAGCAACCAAGTGCCATGCTGCCCTGCACTGCAGCAGCGCGGCCAAACCTGACCAAGACCAGTGGACACCCCTCACCCCTCACCCCCCCTGCCCCTCCCCGAGCGAGGAAACGTGTCTTTGGTATCGTTTCAGAATTCTGCGTGATGTTTCTGATTCAAATGTTACGAGTCTCGTCTCCAAGAACCACAAATGTGCTTAGAACAAAATTAATAAGGCGTCTGTTTGAAACCCAACTTCAGAAACACCCTGTTGCAGTGACTGAAAACTATGCCATGGCATAAATCTGGTTTATTCAATTGTTTTGCGATTCTATTACGTATTAAGTCTGGCACGTACTTGCAAATAAGCACGTGTATCTCTGATCAGAGTTGGTTCGAATAATAAGAACATCCAAAATACAGAATCGGTGATGGACGTTATGTCCAGAATACTGTGTAATCAGTTGCTACTATTCATTGATCATCGTGTTGTCGGTTGTCCACAGCTCTTCTTGGAAAGAGAATATCACATCATTCATAAATATGATCCCTTTTTACTGTGTAGTCCTTCAATTTCTATTTACATAATATTCAGATAAAGTTATTGTTTTTTACTTGCATGTGCAGTCCGTAACTTTAAGATGACAAGGCGGGAAAATAAATCTTTACTTTATGAACCATCGCCGTGGATTGCGATAAGCCGTTTTGTAGAACAAGTTTCGTGTGTAACATGAAAAACTATATATATCCCTTTTTTTCACAGATTATATTAATTTTAAATTAATTTATATTAACCGAATTAGTAGCCTTCTGACATCAGAAGATGTAAACAAATGGCAGGCCAATTAGATGCGCTTGGTGAGCTGCTTTCACTAGAAGTACCGATTGTATAAAAATAATTTTAAATGTGACCATTTAGGTTGGATATTCATGAAATTCATCAAAGTACGTCATAGCATGGTGTTACTTTGATGATTTGAGCCTTGTGTTTTTGTTTCGCTAAATTAAACACAAGAAAATATTTTAAATTTTCAGGAACATTTTTATAATTTTATTTAATTACTTTCTATTAGTTAATCGTACTTTCAAAACTTAAGAGAAATTTTCCCTTCCAAAGTCTGTAGCAGTCACTCTAATGTGTTTGTCATCATTATAAGGCCAAAAATTCCCTGTTGCCAACTTGGGGTTGATTGTCTGTTAACTAACCCAGGGGTCGGCAACCTGCAGTCCGCAGACAGCATGTAGCCCTCGCAACCTATTAACTCTGCCCGTCACATGATTTGGGAATTAGCCAATACAAGAAGGGCAACAATTTTTTGCTACTGAGGAACATTGGTAACTATATATATATATATATATTTATATTCATTTGTTTCATTTAATTTATTTTTGTTATTTCTTGCCATTACGCTTATGTTTATATATATATACATATATAAACAAATGAGCATCTTGAAAATTAAATTTATGACGTTAAAACCGCAATAATTACATAAAAGTAAATGTTTCCATTTAAAATTAAACTAAAGCTAGGTTAAGTCACTCGCATTTTCTCATAAGAATGTTTCTTCACAGAAACAAGTTTCATTCCTGTTAGTACCATATTCGGGTCTTACAAATATAATGTCGAAAATGTTGAATATTATAGGACATAAGTGCGAATATGTTAACATTAAATTGTTGTCTGGAACATATTTCTTTTGAGAGAATTGTACTGCGTTGAAATGTATTATGTCGTCTATGTACTTTAATGTTTGTGTAATACAGTATATTCTCATCCTTTATTTTCGAGAATTTTAATATATTTTATATGACCAAACGTAGATGCATTAGTAACAGATGATATGTAATAATTGTTAATATTAATCGATCTTTAGACATTGTAAGGCTCGAAGATGTTCCTAACAGGACCTAAAAATTTTGCCTGAAATAAAAATATTCTTAAAATTAAGTCGTAGGTAACGGAATCTGTCTTTAGTGTAATTTTGGAAACACCAAAACATGATGAATACGAATACGACATTGTTCCGTTGTCGAGACCACATGACATTTAAGAAAACAATATAATATTAAAAACTAAAGTTTTATTAAATTATCAATGAACTGAAATTAAAACCTTATGAGCGCTAATAACGTATTTACAATAACCTCAGTTATATGGAGATATACAGCTATTTATTTTCCGTTTTAAATTGAATATCAGCTGTTCTCTTCATGTTAAGAAAATACAGTTTCTCTTATTGTCCAAGACATCAATTTTTCTCTGTGCCCCTCACTAATCACATGAATAGCCAATCCGGCCCGCGATAATAAAAAGATTGCCGACCTCTGAACTAAGTTATCCATTTATTCTACTCCTCTTCCGGTTTGGCAGTTGATACAACCACAGAAATAGCATCAACTTCTTTTCTCCCCAATACCTTTAGCACGACCCACTGCAAGTTGCCAGGGACGAATTCTATTTAGTTATAAATAGTCGTACAGATTAAGATTTGAGGTTCTCACGGCGGTGAGTACGAAGATGACTCATTTCTTCGTGGTAGCTCCATGTAGTCCGGTATAAGTTTACAAAACGTTTCAAAGGTCCTTCCTGCCTCCATCACCTTTATGTCTGAGGCAAGAAGGACCTCTGAAACGTCGGTAAAATTCTACCAGAAGACACGGCACTACGACCCAGAAGACCGCCATCTTAGTCATATAGTTCTCTCCTTCTATTCGTTCATGATGAGTTTTCGTAAATACCAGGTTTACATTCCTATGCCTGACCTATAACATCCTTAAAATGCCCGAAAGATTTCTCAGAACGGACATTTTTTAAATGTCTAGTTTTTCCCCATTAGTAGTTTGAATCAAATTGTTCGTAAGGAAAGCACGTTCATACAAAACTTCATAAAGTTACTTTATTATAAATAAAATAATTAATCGCTTTAGGCCTCCTTCTCTGTCTCTCGCATAACAAACGTGCCTGTGGACTTGCCTCAATTTCCTGTTGTTTCGACCCGAACTCATTCATTACACCGCAATAAAACACACATCTTCATGGCTTTCTCAGTTATAGAATTAAACCATAACCTGTGTTTAATGCTTGTATGTGCATGGGAGATGATGTTGCAATGTAAATTACAGCCTGGGTTTTATATTGTTGCAATGTTTGTTGTGTTCTTCTCTGTTTTAAATGTGTTTATGTAAGATAAAATAATTTTGTATGAAGACAGATAACTTTTAATTTTCATAAATTCTTCAGCATGCTCTAAGTGCGTGCATTTAACCATGTCTCATGAACAAATGTTATGAATCACAGTGCGCAGGCGCGCATCTCATGGCGATAATTTATTAAATTCTCTCCCTCTGATGTAATTTGCCAAGCGGTAGAATTTCATTAATGTAAATAAGACTATTTTCTAATACTATATAATTATTATTTTCGGGAGTTCAGATCCCATGTAGGAAGTTTCATCTTTATTGTAATGCGAAAGAATATCTTAATAAATTGGTAAAAATCGGCTTCGGGTTAAAATTTAAAAGAAACAATGATTCATAGTGGTTGGATGATTATAATTCTGTTGTTACGAGCTCTTTAAATCCTGTGGCCGAGAAAACAGTTTCGGGGAGCAGAATTCTACATGGAACATTTCGGTTTTACCATTTCGACACTTAAAATGTCTGCAGAGAACTCGGCCGAACCTGGACCCTTGACCAAGGCAGTTCCTTCACGTACATTTGTTCATGAAATGTGGGAAATAAATAAGTGTCTGACAAGTATTTAATTTCTTTCACTGAATTTAAAAGTATCAAAAAATTTAAATTAGATTAACTATTCGCACATCACAATAATTTTCTAATTTCTCTTACATCATTCCAACAGATCTCCGACCTCAACAGTCTGGTGAACAATCTCCCGGGTAAATTGTAAGTATTCCATGACTTAAACTTCAATAATGATAAATTGTGGAAAGAACTACTATGAAATCACACTAATTTTCTTTGAATAGTATTTTCCATAATTTTCTTGTTTCCGCTGTAATAATGTAGTATATTTTGATTCTGCGAATTACAAACAAATTAATTCCCTCAACTTTCTTGAATTAACTGAAAGCACACACAAAGAAGTTGATAGTTGCCAATATAGACTGTTAATTTCTTATTGCCCAGTCCGCAGAATTGTGTATTTATGTTCTGTTACAGGAAAATAATTTCAGTTTCTTCGTTCAGGCATGTTTTTCACTTTTTATTATTTACAATTATATCCGGATTTACCACTCAGAAACGTGAGCCCTGTCGGCCACACTGACCGCGTGGTGTAGGGCCCGCGGTTTGACCTCTCAGTAACTTGGAGCGTAGGATCGCATCCAACTAGAGGCATTTTTCCATGTTGTGCAGTCCTGTGTAGGTAGAGACCTAAGACAGATCAACTCCTTATCCAAGGAGCCCTACCAACTGTAACAAAATGGTTTCGGAACCACAGATAAGGAAGCTGAGGTTCTCCAAGAAATGTAGAGCCAGAGGGGAAACATTAAAACGCGAGCAACACGTTCATTTGTTTTTGTTTCCTACAAAATATTTTCTGATAATGAACGACTTAAGTATTAATTCCTTGCGACGTCTTGTGTCCTACAGCCAAAAGCCCACACTACTTTTATTGCTAATTGTAAACAAAAACTCCTAAATTCCCGACACACGTGTTGTCATTAACGTCAAGACGCGCTTTGTGTCCTACAGCCAAAAGCCCACACTGAAGAAGGTTTCTAAATACGAGAACAAGTTCGCCAAGCTGCAGAAGAAAGCAGCGGAGTTCAACTTCCGCAACCAACTCAAGGTTGTCAAGAAGAAGGAGTTCACCCTCGAGGAGGAGGACAAGGAGGTCAGTACTACAACGTGACGTCATAGTAACAGAGTCAGATTAGTGTCTGATTTTGCCTCTGTGTTTTGGTCGAATTTGCCGTAAGTTAATTTCGAGATGGCACCATTTGTTGAAGTCAATGTCATGAAGAATTCTGTAAGTTTCCGTAAAGTTGCTCAATTCTGAAAGTTTATGACGATGATACGTTGTTGAAGCAAATTGTTTTCTGGACATTATCCATCGCTCAAGACTAAATAAAACCAATAAATACCACGACATTTCGGAGATTGGAGTTTATCTCCGTCTTCAGGTAAAACCTACTCTGTCGGCTCCAATCGTCAGAGCTAATCCCTACCTCCGGGTCCAGATAGACTACTAGGAATTACGAAATCACTGTTTGTGCTAAAATTCAAGAAATTATTCGATATATGTTTTTTAGGTGTATGGAATCTGAAGGCAACAGACATTCACGTATTATAGAAATATTATTAATTGTTTAAATTACGATTGTGTGTTAAAGTAAGATGTTATTTACCGTTACAGAAATATCTTGGTTAATATTCCCTGTCTCAATGCCTTTGTATTTGTCTCGCTTCACAGCCCAAGAAGTTGGAAAAAGCGGATTGGCAGATGAAGAAATAATCATGTAGACACAAATTCACAATCAAAAACACTGCACTGTATCATACATGTGTGTCTGAAGTTACTTAACTCTTACCTTGCAACTTCTTAAATATTTCACATTTCAGTTTTTTGACTCGCAAATCACAGAAGATTTGTTTCTTTCTACCCGCCTCACTGGCAGAACCCACTTCCACGTTTTCATGTATTTTTCTTACATAGTTTATCTTTCATGTTCTGTTGTTGTGCTTACTTTAATTTTGTTGGCTTTTGTCTTATTTTGTGATGTCTCTGTGCTAAAATTTTATACGTCTTTTTCCTCTGTATGACGTAAGCATATCGTGGCTGTATTTTGTCTTTACCACATCGGATTTACGGAGTTTTAGTAACATTTTTATTCGAAGATTTTTTTTAATTGAAAGAATAAATCATGAATTTGTACATAAGTAGTTGAATATTCAGTTATACATACGACTAGTCGCACAATTCCAGCGTCTAAGTAACAACCAACATGGACGACGTCTTCAAGAGGTGAGATATTTAAGCTCAATTGTCCCCACCTCAACCATAGCTATTTCATGTGTTTTTCCCTTTAGAGAAAATTAAGGCACTGAATTCTAAATATTTGATTAGATATGAAGTTATCATAAAAATAGAACTCAATTTTAAACATAAATTTAAATTCATCGTGGAAATATTTATACAATTCGATCACGCCAAATTCGTTGTCTCCTTACCTCAGTGAGAAAATATAGCAATGAATCGATATGTATCGCGCGAGACTGGAGCCTGGTGTGGTTTATTCTGTGACGTACGACTCTTGCATCATGGAAGCCTATAAAAAACATGTTCCTTAAAAAAAATCTCACTAATGTCGTCACACGATGACTATTTTGGAATATAGGCCAAAGTGTCTTGAATCCTAAGTATGTCAAATACATGGCCTCATTTAAAAAGTGGCGAAGAACTTAAAAAGCTTTAGAGTATTCTTAAAAATGAAGCGTCATATTTAAACTGCAACACCGAAAATTATTAATTACTTATACGCAACAGACGATAGATGGGATGATGTCAAAACAAAGAACTTACGTCTAAGAAAGAACACTGGCATTGAGAAACTGTTGTCAAAGAAGCAACGCTCTTTTATTCACGATTAAAAGGGTTTTTGTCATGTGAGCATTTATCTTCGTGTTATTATTACAAAATCGTATTACTGATATCTGAAAATACGAAATAATATGTTCACTTAAATACACGTTTTATTGTCGTATTTCTGTTTAAAGTTGTTGATACAGGAAAGCGTTGCCCGGCGTTGGCCTTGTAAAATGATACCTTGCTCACAGTCACTCAAATATCTCAATTCGTTCTCACAACTAGTTTGGTGACAAATTTTAAATCGGAAATCATTTTGTGACGACTTCTCGATCTGTGTGCATGTATTTCTTATTCTGTCCACAGTTTCTTTTAATGTTGTCTTCCTTCTCTTTGTCTTTGGTGTACCTTTTCCGTGGTCAGTTTAAATCTTTTCCAAATACCACTTAAAGAAGGAAATCTTTTCAATTGTTCCTTGACTATTTCAGTTAAGTTAACTTTACATAAATATGAATCTGAAACTAACGTCATTAGCGTAGTAATTGCTTAATATGTTATTTATTTTGTTTATAGAAAATACGATTTCAGTGCAATTAGTTTTATTGTTGAGTACCTTTATTCACATAATTCTAAAGTTCTTGTATGAAATATCAATCATAAACTCTTTTTATAATTTTGTTATTCTAGCATCACATTGAACAATCCCACGTCTCGAATTTTCAGTTCGTTTCTCACTTAGATTTCTTTCGCAACCCCCATGTTAAAAACATTGGCATATAATAGCATTAGGTACGACAACGCTTTTCCAAGTCCCAAGTCCATTTCTCGAGTCCCTGTGCATCTATTAGTTGTAGTATTTTCACTTACACATCGTTTAATAAACAAACGTTTCGTCTTTTCTTTTGCATTGAATTCACTTTCTTGCTCTGTGATTCATTTTCATTTTACGACTATCGATGCTTAATAACACGCATTTTACTTTATTGCATACTGAAAGTAAGGTTATGTGTGTCCATTTTCCAATATTTGGGTTCGTTTATTTATAGCAGAAAAAGCCGGACTGGACAAAGAAAGGCGAGGAGAAGAAGGAAGGCGAAAAAGAAGTGGAGGCATAAATTTTGATATTTCTGTATGTAAATTACTTTTATAAATTTCAAACCAAAATCACATTTCAATACAGACTATCAACGAACATCCAAGTCGTGAAGTCGACAATGAATGTGATCTTCGTGTTCCTTTTTATTTCAAGTTTGAACTATTTTATGTTGAATACTTTGTAGCAAACTTGTATTTTTCTACCTTCCGTAATGTTTATCCCTTTTAATTATAAATATGTGGGTCTGTCTTGTGGATTTATTTGTACCCCTGCTTGCAAGAGAAATGAATCAGAACGTGCGTAGCAATGTACAGCTACGCAAGTGAAGTGTACAGCCCGTGTGAACCCTGCAGATTATCACACACACGAAATAAAAATAAAAATCTTTCTTTGACCGCAAAGTGCAAATGAATTAGCCTCCATCACCTCTCCTACCCTTAGACATGTGAAGGATTTTATGGGTGAACTATTATTGTCCGCGTCTGTACTCCATTTTGGCTCGACTCGTCACGGATTGCATTACGCAACGACATGGCAAAGCAGGTACTGATCGATCAAATAACATTCTGCGCTGCAGTGTTCGCTCCATTTTTACCAGTGCACATTACTTTGTGCAATAAGGACCTATGACAAGGCCATGGAAGGATAACAAATATAAATATTCTTACTAAGATAAAATAAGGCACTCAGTTACAAAAACAGTTTGACGGGATTTGTAACTCTGTTTGATAGGAGTACAATTCACTCATTGTTTGACTTCGTTTCTTTCCTTATTGTGACCACATCGGACTTTGAATCGATCTTGCCACTTCCTTTTTCAGTTGAGCATATTTAAATAAATTTATCGAAGTTACAGTAAAACTTTCCTTCTGCGGTAAACTAGTTGGTTATTTAGAAAATATCTTCCAGCATTATGGCGATCGCCCTGATGATGGAGGCAGCAAGGACCTCTGAATCGTTGGTAACTTTCTACAATTACGTATACACGGTGTTACAACCCAAAAGACAGCCATCTTCGTACTCTGAGCCGTGAGAATCTCAAATCCTATCTCATTGGTTAATTTCTTGGCCTAGGGAATAGGGGATAAGGAAGGAACTGGAAAATTTGTAATTTTAGCAGATACATCGAATATCACAATCTATAGTAAAAAATTTCTTTTTCATTACAGGCGAATTATGATGTATCCAGGATTGTCTGTCGTGTTGCCTATAATACTTAAACACAGAGAGCGCTGTTTCATTGCTTCCTTGTTATTTTTCAAATTATTTTTCATATTATAGAGAATACACAGTGCACCGATTTATAAATACGAATGGTTTAGGTTCGAAACAGGTTAAAATGCCTTTGAGTTCTCGAGAGATAAAAAATGTTTGCGCATTCCTGTAAGAGCGACGTTAGTATTCAAATTCCGCGCAGTGACTCACAAAATGGAGGACAACTTAGATTTTCAGCTATCAAAGTATCGTAAAAATTTATTTTCTTACGATTTATCTAGTGAAATAATACCGGACAATATAACTCATACTGAGTTCGATAAATGCTGTTTTCTGAATTTGATTCACGTTCAGTATCTTAAAACGAGACCACAATTGCTTTTCATGTTAACGTTTTGCATTGGCTGCAAGATTTCACAGTGTTCTTGACGTTTGTCTGGTTATTGAGTATTTAGATACAAAACCATAACTTTTGTCTTTTTATTATAAGTTGCTGAGAAGACTTGGCTTCAGTAGCTTATTAAGGGGCCGATTGGACGACGTAAGGTGTCCAGGAATTGAAATTAGCCACTTTTGTGAGACCCAACAGAATATATATTTTCACCTGAAGATGACAGCAGATTTAACTCCCGAAAAGTAGTGGGCCCGTTTTAGAATAATGAAAGATGGATCTAGTCTATAAAAGCAGTAATGTGGAATTTCTTTGTAGTTATATTGTCTGCACGTGAAATATTTGCTGGCGTGAAGTTGCGTTATCAATTTATGAGGTGAAAAACAAGAATGATACTGATGTGGTTTTCACTAATGAATTTTCAAAAACACTTCACATTAAGACTAGGACATTTATATATTTTAACAATAAGGTTAAGTCATGTCTTTCAGTTCAATTTTCATCTATTATTGGTTTTCACCAGTGTTTATGCTCTTTTCAGAAATATTTTTTTGTAAAACTGATAGTGCTTATTTGGGATGATACTTCACTGGCACAAATCTTAAATTTCTGCCATATTTTCTATATTAAAACTTCGAGCACTATTATACTGTAGGTTTGATATTTCAACTTTTAAAGCTCAAGATTTTACAGCTGTAACGTCTCTATTTCTGTCTGATTTTACTGCTTACTGGCAATCAGAGCACAGAGGATTAAAGATGCGACGACAATATGGAAGTGAATCCTTTTTAGGTTTGCGACATTATTTCCTTTCACGTATACAGACATATTGCGATTGTAATAACAATCGATGCAGAGTTTCAAATATTCTAAACCGATATATTCTGTATGCTGTCATTTTGAATAAGTGTTGATAAAATTATTAACGCAAAACTAAGTGTTATGAGAATAATGGCAACTGCTTGGATGAATCCCATCACAGAGCGTCTTCTTTTCTCCCAGGCGTCAAAATTGGTTTTGATGGCAGCTGCTCAGTAAGAGTCAATATCATGTTCAACATAATATCGACTGCTGCGGTTAGGTTATAAACATTACAGGTTTTACGTATGTTGTTTGTCTGTCGTCCCTGGATTTTTCTGCCCATTAATTAAATTAATAAAGCAGCTACAGTTTTCGGTTTTCAGGTATATTTCACTGACAATTTAGTAATTTCTTTTGACAATTTTTATTGTATTAATAATACGTAATTATTACTACGAGATATTGTTCAGTATTTTTATTATGTCTTGTGATGTGACTAGGTTATCGGAGAATTTAGGGTTTCATTCTCGCGACTTAATCCGAAAATATAGTTTTCCACATTCGTGTTAATTAGGCTGTTATTATTTTTATTTAGTGTTCTGTCTGACGACAGGTCCATATGAACAGGATCCTTCCATCCTTTTCTCGGACTGGGGCCTGTTCATATACGTTCTTGGCAGATGATCCAGAAGTGGTTTGCCATTGCCTTCTTCTGTGTGTGAATGGAGAAACCGGGGAAGCCCCCGGAGGAAACCTCCGTGTTGCCTAGACCACGGCCTTGCCCAACACAAGTTATAAATTCGGGCACCGCCGGGAATCGAACCCGAGACCCCCCCAGGATTACAAGGCCAGAGTTCTAACCGCTAGACCACCGTGGCGGTGTAATTAGGCTGTTATGGTGATGTATTTTCCGACTTACTTTTCAATCATATGGACAATAAACTCGGTATTGACATCATGGTGTTTCGCCGGCAATTTAGTTTGAACGATTGTTAAGATGGCTGGCGTAAGAACTTTCCGGATGAGACCACCACAAGTGCCATCCAGATCAGAATAGTTCATTGCTGTGTGAATATAAATTAGCTTCTAATTGTTATATTTTCCATGAAACAGAAAATAAAACTATAACAACTTAAAATTTAGAATTTATGGCAATAACTGACTGCTATAAGATAGAAACGTGTAAAAGTTTATGGAGGAGTATATGATCCTTATTATAAGTCTGTGAAAATATTTTGTAAAATATCAATGTGTAGTTAACGCAAAAGTGAGGTAACGTTTCCAAATAAACGCAAACAGACCGCGTCATGCCTCTTCAAATATGGGACTGGGCAGTGAAGGGCTCCAGATACAAACACGAGAAGTTACAATGCCAAAAGTACAACTCTGGGATCTATAGAAATGACGACCACAACACACACGTCAATTCTTGTCGCTGGAATAAGTTTGTTTGTGTCGAAAACAAATGACGTTCTCTGTGCGCCTCGCTCGTGCCAAAGATATTTACAGATCTGGCAGAGCAAGAGGCTAGAAACAAAGTAAAATCTGAATCTGGAGCCAAGTACTTAATGAAGTCTTAGCCTCGCCTTTAGACACAGGTGAGTGCTTATATTCACCTTTACCCCACACAGGAAGTCGTCATTATAAGAGGTGGGGTGCGGAAGCAACTTTACGTCAAAGAACCTAAGAATGAATCAGTCTGTTTGTCTTGGGATAAACTGAGGGCTGCAGCCTTCGAAACTCCCACGCAATTTCAACCATTTCGGGAACGCGGGCTCTATTGAGCACACTGAGTCACTTCCGACATAGCCGTTTGAGGCCACGAGTATATTTGCATCTGGCCTCAGGACTGTTGAAATCATCGATCTTTCACATGAAATAAAGCAGAAAAATTAAAATACTTCGTTTCTCAGTAAAATTAATTCAATTTGATAAATATGAATAATATTAACGCTAATATGAAGTAAACATATACTAAGATGTAATATCTGCCGTGGAGGAGGCTGTCACTTCTCAGCTGCAGATTGGGACTCAAGAAGGCAAACAATCGAAGACCCTTTTTATAACAGAATAAATTCTTTCAGAACCCGGGTAGCTGTTACTGGCTAAGGGGTGGATTACCGAGATCCGACTGGATTTTTATCTTCGTTACCGCCGTGTCCAGGCCGGCTCTGAGGCCCACCGAGTCTCCTAACCGACGGGTACCAGAGGCTGTCATCCGGAGCAAATCGACCGACATGGGACACTTAAATCATGGGATTTCAGTTTCTTACGGATGCGAGTATGAAAAGTTGCTTGCTGTTCCTCAGTCCTTCAGTTTAATATAAACGACGCTTTTGTCTTATGATAATACTCTACCTGTTCTAATCTCTGTTGTGTTACCATCACATTCCTGACGTTCCTCAGGACCTTCAGATAATAGATGACCATATCCTTAATTAGCACTGATCAACAAAATCTTCTCAGGCGATCAGCCGCATCAACTGGTTAAAAGAAGAAATCGACGTTTCAGGGACCTTCTCTGTACCCATCATCAGAGTTCTGATGTCACATTAGAACCCTGGCTGATCGCCTGAGAAGATTTTGTTGAGTTACGTCGCCGTGATACCTTCAATTCATATTACCACTCATCAACTGTCGATCTCAGACGACGATATATTAATTACGTGATTAAAACAATGTCATTAATTAACCTGAGGATCATTCGCTACTCTACCAGATGCCGGCGGACATCATTGACTACAGATGTGCTTGGTATGTTTAATTATTTGACGGTATATAACGCAATTCACAATAATCTTACCTTTTTGTCTTCAGACATCGTTGGACAATGTAAGAATAAAACAAACTCTCTCAGTGCCGAGACTTTTCTTTCGGATTACAATAGAGTAATGTAAACAGTGCGAGACTCTAAATAAAATATTTATTGTTTATTTAACGATGCTTACCGTTTATCACGTTGTGGTCCTTACCACCGACTTAAGCATTGATTAGCGAATAATAAATTGGAAAGTCTGTATAAGGAAGTAGTAGTTGCATACTTTAAGGAACTGTCTCTGTATTTCCACAGGAAACCACAAAAATCCTCCTTCGGGATTGCTCATCTCAGGGCAGAAATTTGAACCCGGGAACTCCGAAATCCTAAGCAGAAGCACGAACTACACGACTGCAGAGAATGAAATAACTGACTGCAAGCTGGGGGACCTGGTTTCCATTGCTGACAAGGTCGAAACGAAGATATCGTTACCTTCTGGGCTCAGCCAGCATCCTGTATAATCGACGTACGTCCTTCTTGTAAAGGCCGAAGTTTGAAGCTGACCGAGTGCCGAGGATTAGAATGTGTCGTGCTACTTTCACATTTGAGATCATCCAAGGTTTTCCTCCGGTTCCCGGTTGGACTCTCGCCCAGGTTGTCCTAAAATTGGATTGGGTGTTGTAACCGCAGCGCTGTGCTCCCTGATTTCTCAGTCAGTCTCCAAGACACAGCACTGACCGGTCACATCTCCGATACACAGGTGAGTGTCGCCCGGCCGTGTTCCACCTTAACCCCGGAACTCTCTTGTTGGTTACGATATGCGGGAACAACATATCATTGCTGGAACTTGTGAATCCAGAGCATTTGATAACATTAGTGACGTCAATGAAGTGCATAAGGGAGTAACTAACATATTGTGGTACAATAACACGAAAATTCAATGCAGCTAATCCTGTGGTAGAATAACACGAAAATTCAATGCAGCTAATCCAACATGTGATTTAATTCTGTACCCATAACCAGAAAACATCTCGCTTTTCCAAGTAGATTTTTTTTTCCAGCGCATTTCTGTACCAGTATTTTATATGTAATACTTGTCTCCCTATATTTCACTGTCCCAATACCAGGAGAATTGTATATAAATTAAGAAGTTTCTCTACGTGCAGTGTCCTGAATTGGCTACTAATTTCGTCTTCCTTAAATCCAAATATCTATATGAGCACTTTATTTTCAAGCACTTGTAATTTATGTTTTTCTTTTCCTTTTATATAACAGATTTATCTCTGCCCACAGAATACATTACACAACTTCATATCTGTAATTATATAACGTATGAATCAGTAAATCAACAGAGGATATTTTTGACCTAATAGACGTGACGTAACAGAATACATTGGTAACACTAATTAAAAACAAAATTTCTGTGCCAGTCAGACTTTTAGTGGACAAAGTTTCCTCGTTTAACTTGTTGTTCACTCCAGCAGTGGAAGAAGTCTCTGGACGCTTCATACAAGGCCCACAACTTAATTATTTCTTTTAGTGATTTATAATTATGATATCGGTTAAAACAGATTAAGTTTCTTTATGTTAATGTAAAATTTAGTTACGACGGAATAATGTAGACTGAGGATATCTGTAAACAAATTTGTCATAATATTTGACCTGTGAAATAATTAGAAACGGACTGGAGACAATTACATAATGAAGAACTTAAAAATTTGCGCGTCTCGCTAAATATCATTAAGATATTTAAGTCAGGAGGGCGATATTGAAGAGCAATGTAGCATACGTAAGGAGATTAAAAGAAATTTTTGAGCAAGAAATGTTAAGGGAAACTTAACCACAGATGCATGTTCCAAAACAATATTTGGAGTAAGATTTGAGGTTTGCACGGCGGTGAGTCTGAAGATTTCTGTCTTCTGGGTTGTTGCGCCGTGTAGTTTGGTAGAAGTTTTCCCGATGTTCCAGAGGTCATCAGGGAGACGAGTTGCCCTGATGATTGAGGAAGCAAGGATCTTTGAAATGTCGGTAAACTTCTGTCAGACTACAAGGCGCAAGAACCCAGAAGACATAAATCTTCAATGTTTGAAGTTTTGGAATTTATTGATCTGGTTCGGTTGGCGGACATTTTTTTAAACCTTCGCATAACAGAGAACTCCCACGACATATAACTTGCGCCAGTTAAGAATCCTGTGAATTTACAATTAGTGCAAAACGTAATTTTGTTGCCAAATGTGATATTAAATTTGCTCTTTAACTTCGTTTATTCCGTTATTTTACGTCCTATCAGCTGCACGTGTAAAATGTGGAAGGATTTCATGTCCCTTTATGACATTTCATGTAGAATATTAATTGATGTATTTAACAACACTGTATCAACATCGACTTTACTGAGAGAAATTCACGCAGAGAGACCAATAGCCTGCACTGTGCGACGACTTAGATGATCGGGTAATTCAATGTGACAATGGGAACCAGATTTAGAGTGACAGGAATCAGGCGGGAGACGGTCCTTCGTCGAGATACTAATATTATGAAAAAGAGACGCAGGGTAGCCAGTAACGCGGCCTGGGTTCAAACCGGATTTCTCACGGGTACAATTCTAGAGCGTTGTCGTCACCGTGATCGGGATTCGAACCCTATACATCTCATGTATGTGCTTATGAATAACTGTGTTTTGTTTCTTCTCAGTGTTTGGACTTTGAGCTGTGTTTTTTATTGAGTGTAAGCGATTAAGTCCGTCTGTTCCCCCCCACGTGATTATGATACGCTCTAAAAGTGCAGAATAAATTTTAGATTTAATTTCTTATTTTGAGACCTTACTAAAATACAATATTTATTCTGTTGTATTCTTTAACACTCTTACAGGATACTAACTACCAGTTTACATAGGGCAATTTAAAAATAACTTCGTGAAGCAGAGTCATTTTTGAGAATCTGATAGTCGCTCATCCAGTCGACAAATGACTCGCGATTTTGGCACCGAAAGATTTATTACTGTGTTCACAAGACGTAGCTACTGGATCTCATGAGAAACGAGTCGATGAATCCAGTCCGGAGCTTCACATCTTATTTTTTTTAAAGATAATTTTAATATTATCCTCTCATCTTATTCAGTTCTACCTACTGAGATTTTGTACGCACTTCTCATCTCCCCCGTTTGTGCTGCATGCCCCGTATAGTTAATCCTCCTTTATTTTAGATAATTTCATTTGTTTAATTTCGTCACACAAACACTTTTAAAAGAAAAATACAAATAAAGAACCTAATCTTTATGCAATGTCCTCCTACGCCTGTTACATCCGGGTTTTTTAAAGACATTTGAATAGTTTTGATACAAACGTTGGGGTGAATACTTAATATTATGCATATTTTTTCCTCTACTCTACTTATCACTTTCGAGACAGTCACCATCAGTTAATGACAATGTCTTGACGTGCGTTCACGCGTGGTCACTTGCCAGCCGTGATCGTATTTTGTTTCGTGTGGACCGAGTCATGTTCCTAATGAAGCGTTACTGTATAAACGAAAAAGATGTCGAGCCATTGGAACCCGCCTGCCAGGAATGGCACACTGGCTACGAACAACTTCTGGGCAGCTGGTGTCTCGTTTCCTCGTGCTATTTCGAGCACCTGTCGGTGGTTACATAAATAGCACGGCCCAATCAGGGGTAGTCAAATTGCTTCGCACTTCATAAACATGAGTTATGGTTTAATATAGCTGTACCAAACTAAAATGTGAGTGATTAGCTGTTTTGTTATTTCACGTCGTATCACCTGATAAGTTACGTAGCGGCAAGACTTTTATTTTGACAGTATTTGTCCGTTCGTATGTAATTAGTCGCTCCCTCAATAGGCATATTTCTATGTAGAGTTTTGTTAAAAAGTATGAAATCAAAACTTTTCGATGATGTTGATCAATCAGGGTTGTCACTGTATCTGAACTTGTACATGTATTATTATTTTGCTTACGTTTATCGACATGATACGTTGTTTATAATAAATTATTCATTATGTATCTTAATCTGCCTGACATGTTATTAGTACTGAAAATATATAAATAATGAAAGGACTAGAATAACGACATATTGAAAAATTCGTGAATTGTTTGTAGTGATCTTTAGCACAATATGGAGAGAGAATAATAAATAAATAAATAAAAAAATAAGAAATGCTACAATGACTTCTTTGTTGTGTCCACAAATGAAATGAATGCGTGCTGTCCGCTTATATCATACCTGAAACCATAATATGCATTTCGACTAAATTCAGTATTTTGAATTCCAACATTACTGTCGACTGGTCTGAATTTCTGCTCTGTGTTGGGAAGCATTTGGTTTCAAAAGTCGAACCGAGATGGCCTACAATAACTTATATCCTATTTGTATTAGTTTCAACAGCAGAATGGTTGAGACAATACCTTGTAAAACCCATCTTCTGCAC
>NW_019062343.1:0-10136 GCF_000696155.1 Zootermopsis nevadensis
TTTCCAGCATTTTTAGATTTTTTGAAATGACCTGCCGTATCTTTGTAACATTTCCGGGCGATGTGCTCGAAGATGGTCGTCCAGAACGCTCGTCATCATCGACAGTGTTTCGGCCATTTTTAAAACGTGAATGCCACACAAAAGTTTGTGCACGACCCATTGCGGACTCCCCAAATGCTTGGTTTAGCATTTCATGGTTTCCGTAGCCGTTTTGGCGAGTATTTGGCAAAATTTGATGCACACTGTCTGTTCATGAAAATCCGCGATCGCAGGAGGGTCGGTGTAATGCACTACCAAAACTCCCGTAACTAAGAAACAAATGCTAATTCGATGATGCCGGCTGGCACACTGATTCACTATGAATGTAGGCCGCACCCCCTAGCGGCAGAAGCTCGTACTACATCCGGTTCGCCCTCTATTGATACAGTCTTGAAACTTTCCGATCGCACCTCATATATGACAAAAAATCAACCAACAGATACATAGCTACAATTATATGATACTTTCAACACAAGCAGATGTAGTCATGTCAACATTCAAGTAGTGATTACTCAAACAATAATAATTCCTTATAAATAAGGAAAATTAAATAAAGGAGGAGCTAAGAAATGGGTACAAGTTTCTTTTCCCATCCTTGAACGTATTTAATAATTTTTTGTTCATTTATCACAGCTGTCAGTAACTCAGGCATAAGCAATCGGAATACAGGATAAATTATGGATAATAAATTGTAAAGGCTACGGATATAATTTGATATGCCTGTACTACTGTTCCAGTATTTGATTGGAGAAAATCAGGAGAGCTAATTGCAGGGCCAAGATCTGAAACCATGACATCCCGAATAAGAAACAGGTATGCTAATCACACATAACTGAAGTCGTGATATGTGTAAAACATGATGGAGTGTTGAAATAGCTGCTGGCAGCTTCGCTGTCATTATTCTGCATACAAACCTCAGAAATAAAAACAAATGACAGACAAAAGGGCTACTTATACTCCACTCCACGTTTTTGTGTTTTCATGTATTGCTATCACGTAGAAGAAGAGTACAGATGCGTACACATAAAGCAGTCAGTTGCCTCAGCTGTGAATATCTTCAATGCACCAAAACATCATCACGAGTCTTCAATTCTTCCTATTCCATTTGTCAACATTTCTACGGATAACACAATGCAGCGAGAACATGAAAGCTCATACAGAAATGTCTTTAAATTTTACACTGTTATTCTACATAACCATCACATTACAAACACGTCCACGCTGTTCGTGCTGGCGCTGAAGAGACTCGAGTGACCAGTGCCGGTGCGTACAGACAGCTATTCTACCGACATTGCACCTAACCCCTGGATCCCATGACTCCCGCTGATCGCCCTGCTCAGGCTCGTGAAACCGTCCACATTTATGGAGACGCACGAGACTGAGAACGAGCAGTCTGGACGAATCTTAAGAATACGAACACGAAATGACAAGAAATTCTGCTGATACTGAAACAGCATTCAATCAAATATGTTCAACACGGTTGTGTTAAGAGATTTCGTTGTCGGCATGATATGACGCCTTCTCAGTTTAAGCACAGAGATGGCTTTCAAAAATAGGTATTCGCTGCAAATACATTGAACCATCGACTAGAAGTGTCCCTTCAGCTACGTAAGTGTAAACGGGATTTACATACATTGAGAAAATAGACCAGAATCTTACAAAATATCGCAAAGGACATCGGATTTTGGATGGGCGGAACATGTAGTATAGGCCTTTGAGGAATATGGAGGTAGGACTGGTTTATGAGAGGGTAAATTATTGTGAATTTGCTACGACTTGAACAATATTTGGGTTCCATGAATTCAAAGAGTTACCCACCGGCTAAGAAGCTATTAACACCTTGCAGATAACAGTACACAATTAATTCAGTTAATTAGATCTATTGAAGCAATAAAATATGCCGATCAGCTTTAGAAATGTCAAAATTTACATAGTTTATCTCGAAAATCTCAAAATGAGTTATATTAGTATCGCAATCACTCGGGGAGTTGATTTTATTTTTGTGAGTGCATGAATTTTGCGTGAATGTACATCCAAGAGTATTTGAATTCACTGTGAAAACGAACTTGAGACAATATCGACAACTACCAGCGGCCAATAAATCACGCAAAGACTATCACATAGTTGCGAGCTGACCAACCAGCTGTGGCATTACAACAGTCAGGCGCTTGATCTCACAGACTCACAGCAATAAATTTCAAACATCGGTGTTCCCAATTGGGAAAGTTTGTTCGTGAACCGCTATATCCCCAGGGATTGGAGCAAAGGTAACCCATATAATATTATGGATTGTGAAAGTCAACATACGACATTTAAGTTTCATGCTCACAAAAACATAGTAAAGTTTGGAAGGGCATACAGCACACAAACTTAGATATTTATTACCAGTATAAAGGTTCGGATATCCAATATATACATGATTTGTCAAACGTAAGTTTAGTTTACGACTTTCTGAACTACTCCATGAGATAAATATATTCTACTTATGACCTGTGACCAACACGCAATCTCAATGTTGGTTCGTCTTTTTTCTCGTTGGTCTTCCTGACCTCTGCCCATTTGGCCTGAATAAAGGAAGAAATTCACACGGATCACCCAATGGAGATTCGAACTGGGTAGCCACCTCCTTCCACATCCTTACCGACTCACAATCATTTTACCAACACGTCCGACAACTTCACTGTTCATATAGTAATCATCTCTTTAGCTCAAATAAAGTCGTTTCATTAAATATGAAATACTGCATTGGATTCATTGTAGTTTTTGGCCACGTTCGAGTTGTGCATCCCTGATCTAGGTACAGCAACATATTCCATGTAAGTAAGTGGCTTGTGGGTGAGTGCCGTCCAGCTGCCTCAAATGAGCACTTCCTTAGCCTCGTGGTAGTAAAAGAGATCCAGTGTTTCCCCCTACAGATAAACAAGTCTAACAAAAAAAATTTGAATGTGCAGCTTCGGGAATATTTTGGTAGTGCAATGCAACTTGAATCTCGGATCAGAAATTGGAAAGGCCACTTCAAAAGGCGGAACTATTTGTGTGAAAGCTCCCCATGCGGAACAGCGAATAAAGTCCACCATCATCGTCTTCAAGATTAACTTTCTATTTCTTAAAAGGAAAAGGCATCTGAAGGGGAACACGTGACTTGAACCGAATATTGAAATTGGTTTAGCACATGAAAGCATTAAAATAGAAGGAAAGTTTTGTTCGATATGTTGTCATATTCTTAAATAAAACTGAGCATAAGCGGAAATATGACTCCGATTTAATTCCGTAACTTATAACCTTTCTGTTTCTACATAAGACGGAAAATGTCTTGACTAGATGCGTGACTGTCGGCATTTTAAGAATGATCTTGTGTAATTCGGTCAGTAAATTACTTGAATAATCCATTCGTATGCTGCTAGGCCTTACGAAAGTTCCCACATATACTAAATTTTCCATTTCAAATATCTAATAGTTTATTTCTGATTTTACACGTCCTACGTACCCTGCCCATTTCAAACTTCTTCAATTAGAATCACAGTAGAAATAACAGGTAAAGAGTACAAGCCCTGACGTTACTAATTATTTTGTTTTCTTATTCGATTTCACTTTGATTTAATTTATCCTAGAAACAAATATTCTTCTTTGTTCTGCAGGCCTATAACTTTTCATACCTTCGAGCATTGTGCTATATTACATCATAAAACAAGGCTCTAGATTGCAATGAATACATGTAAAATAAGGTATGTGAAGTTGAAATAAAAACTGGAATAATATCGAGTTTAATATCATAACCATATACATGAAAAGCGAGTTTTCTTTCTGAAAACTGCAAGGGCTAACTACAAAAAGAGAAGGACCCCGGGATATCTATCTCATATTTTGTACGTTTATGTATCCGTAATTTCACAAAGGCAAAGAAAATTGCAGGTCCATAGTAGAATATAGAAGTACAGTCACAACACATATTTTACTGCCCGATATCATATGGGCTGAACAAATCGCAAAATCCGCGCAATTCAACTTGAAGTTAAATTAACGCGTTAACACAAACACTACTGGTGATCAGACATCGCCACCTTCCAATTACCTTCCTAAGGCCGGCCAGTAGGAACGTTGGCAACTGCTTAAAATTTGCATATTAATTTCACTTGTCTACCTGTGTACTTGTAACAAGTCGATAATCGCTGAAATACAACCACCCAGCCAGGAAGACACCAGAACAAGTTCAGAACAGGTTTAAAATATTAAAATAGGCCGCCTCTGAGCCCTTTCAGCTTTTAAACCAACTGACCAAATTTCACTATATATGGTATGAACATATGTAAACAATTTAAAGACCACACCAAGCTCGTACTTTTAAATTCCCTATTAGAGGTAGGAAAACAGTTCGAAATTTTGACGTGGGAGCGACCTTAATTACAGGATCCTGCCATTATGTGCGATAATAGTTATTGCAACTTCTATTCAGATACCTTCTTGAGAATGAAAACCAACAATATGGAGGTCACGCGAAAATCTTTTACCTTGACAGTAATTAGTAACGAACTATCGAAGCTCGGAATATGCAACATGAAATATGTACGATGATAGTTTATAAATATACTTACAAATGATGTACGAAATATTGTTAGTAACTCAGATGATTCAAATTCATAAAACCTCAAGAACGAAATGCTGATCGTGAAGAACTGGGTGTCTTTAATAAGGGTGGCAGGATAAAATACCAGGACATACAACGAGGTGGCATGAAGTCAAGATGCAGAAGGTATACAGGAAATAGAAATGGCTCAAGGAGAAGTGATAAGAAATCCAGGAAAGAAATAGGGGAAAAAGAAATATATTTGTGCAAGCAGTTTTATTGTTCCCAGGGCGTCATTGCCGGTCGGCCATGCACACTTTTGGAAGACGAGGAAAAGCCGAGTGTCAAAAAGAGTTTACGATCACGCGGAGGCCCCGCAGGGAGGCAAAGAGAACCAACAGTGTCATAGACGGGGATTTCTGCCTGTGACAAGTACCAGAAGGGGGTTCTCCGGTGATGACTGCTGGAACTTAGAAGCCGCACGGGAGCTGTGTTTCTCAGCACGTGACCACTCTGACGTCTTTTGACGTCCACATGTCATATTCTGCAGCACGGGAAACGAGGTGAGCTCCATCCGCATCTCCGATTTATTTTGAGGATACGATGGATGGCGCTGTCATAAAACGAACTTGCCTTTAGCCCAGTTGTATTAGATACGTTACAATGGAACAGGAATGAATTTTGCTGGTAAAACTTTTACGGAAGAGACCACATGGATCGCCGAAACACACTTGGGAAAATAACCTCCAAACAGATCTTGGGTTTAATGAAATCATGCGTACTTTTATTCCCTTTGAAGCCCATACAATGTGAAACATTACAGATCCACTTCGCCGGGTACAGTTTATTTTAGCCTGCTAACCTATTGGTATCAGCCTGACAATGAACTGAAGCAGGATTCTAGTACACTGAACTCAGTGTCAGGTGTGACGGTCACTAAAGTCTGTATCAACACTTGCTCGTATACCACATTTGTCACATATGGTTAGTATTGTCTGTTCGGCATATGACGAAAAAGGAACCAGGCCAAATCATAACTGGTTAGTCTCACATGAAATGTAAAAACACGAGTTGGGCAGTTTCTGAAAGGAAACAAAGAATGAAAAGCCTCTGGTTACAAACTAATAATGTTTAAGAGATGAGACAGTGACTAGAATACGCGGGCCAGATCCGCCCGTTCAGAAGCCTGCGGACCCGGCAACACCGGAAAACCGAAACAGCAAACAGAAATTAGTACTGACATTTACTGAACACCCTGCAGTGTCAATTGAAATAAATGTCGGCATATACCATTAATTTTTTAACTCCGCTATTGATGGGTTATTATTGGTAGGCTACCAGTGCTAATTTGACCGCCAATACATTGCTAGTACGTCAGCCTAAACAATTATTGAATTTTCTCTCCTGCAGCTGAATCCGCGTAAAACTGTTATTGAATGGGGAAATGAAAAACACAATTAAATTTTTATGTTATTGGAACCAGCAAAGATATTCATCATTGTATTCCATGTCCCCTTCCCCACTGTACGTCCCAAAATTAAGTAGCGACATATATTCGCCTGTGTGTGTTCAAATTTTAAAATGTTATTCAGAATCACGTTGAATCGGTTTATGGAAAGATCTGAGGATAGCTCATTTCCGTAACGAGAATCAAACCACGGATCTGCGTAAACGAAAGCAGGCCTGTTTCTGTATCACTAACTTCCTTCCAAGCCTTTTGGCTGTAGAAGTTAAGCTGCAGTCTGTGCTGATTTTCATGCGCCGAACGATAATAGGGTTTCGCTCCTCTGGCGGTTTCTGACGTCGGCCTATTTTTTTGACTCTACGATCCGTCAATATTTTCCTTCCATCTTTAGTCACAAGAGGAGTGCCTGCTGGTCCCGGAATTCCGCTACAGAAGTCGAGTGTTATTCTCCACTTTGTCACCTGCCTGTCCGGAAAATTTTGCCTCTACTGTAATTTTACTAACACACGAAATCGGTACACACATGTGCATTGCATCTACGATTTATTTAACTACAAATTAATCGGCTACTGACTAACTAACTAACAAAAGCAAATATACAAGCATGATGACTGAAAAGTAATTACTAACTGATACAAAGTCCGTGGGGTCCCTGTTTTGCGGCCAGTTTAGTCCATGAGGGATGTTTAATGGACAAAATGACAGTGAGGAAGGTTTTTCTCTGATGCCTCCCGTTTTCCCCTGTCAATAACATTACAACTCTCCTCCACATCCATTTATATGTCACCTGGGGAATGGATAAGCTGATTCTAAAGGAAGAACTACACATGCGACGCATCATGACAACGAGCCAGCGCACACCGCCCTCAAAGTTCGGCAGTTTTTGGCCTCAAACACCATGGCCGTCATCCCGCACCCTCCTTATTCGCCGTGTGACTTCTTCCTCTTCCCAAAGATGAAAATTCAGCTAAAGGGAAGGAGATTTGAGACGATAGAAGAGATTCAGGCAGAATCGCAGATGGTGCTGGACAGGCTGACAAAGAAAGATTTCCAGGCTTGGCAGCGGCGCTGGGATCGTTGTGGTCACTCCCAGGGGAACTACTTCGAGGGTGATGGATGAATTTAATACCTGAGATAAGTGTACGGGTTGTTATACGCGCAGTCTGGAAACCTTTCGATCGCACGTCGTATGTGTACTTATTGGCAGGATAAACATTTTTTTAAGTGCTGCAGTTTTAGGTAATGTTAGGATTATAAAACTGAACAGATCTTACCTGACAAATATTTGTTTTATCATCGGCTATAGATATTCCAAGTAATAAATTCATTCAAAGGTACCCCAAAAGGGGAACGGCACGATTGTCATTACTGACATACATACGAATGGAAGAGTTCAAGTCTGCTTACTTTCGTTCTGTTTCAAGATACTTTATCGGTCACACACGTTATAAAACATCAGACACAAGCTGGAGATTTATAGATCTGGAGGACATGAGGAGAAGTTCGCACGGATTATTTTAAGTTCCGAGAAGCTCAGTCGGAACAGGCGAGATTCGAAACTGGGACCTGGAATCTCCTGAGTCACTACATTCTTCTGTCCTTCTAGGCCGTTCTATGAAGGTGTTCAGTCAAGGGACCTCCTATGCGTACAATTGCAGGTGGTTTATGCACTGCTAAAAAAAATTAGAAATGAGTAGGAACTCTGTCCGAGGCTATCGGTTACTGAAACCACACATGATAAATGACGGTCGGCGTTTCATCTCTAGTGAATGACGTAGTGGTTAGCCATTCCTTCAACAGCTCAAACTAAATACAAGGCAGACTCGGTGGGGTGAGGGGGGTAATCTCACTGCACTGAGTTTGTGAACAGGCACTATTAAAAGATGTAGCTCACTTATGTAATATAATTAAATTATTTTTCTACATCCACGAAAACACATCGCGCCTATACAGGATATGAGGTATTCATGGAGCTGTGAATGCAGGTTAAGTTACACTAACGCAGTGGTTTCAACCTAGGGTACACGTACACCCGGAGGTACGCGAAGACATCTTAGGGGATACGTGAAATTTAAAAATATATATATATTATTTTATGATAAACTGAATAATCAGTAATGTAATTTATTTTAAATGTAGATTTTATATACTACGTATAACTTCAATTATAAACCAACAACTTTGGGGGTACAAAGTTGAAGAGAAATTATATCTGGGGGTACGCGAACAAAAAAGGTTGAATACCACTGCACCAACGCACAGAGTGACCTTAAAATGTTTAAACCACGTGTGTCAATCAATGAATGAGAATAAGGCGAGACCTTGTGGTCACAATTCAGCTTTCCTAGTGTACGGTCTAGCGCCGGGCTTTCATTAACACGGTAACAAATTCCATGAAAACAGGAAACATCTTGGCCAGCTGAGTAACTTTCAGTTTTTTTTAAAAGATCCCGGCAGCATGTTGTTAGAAAGTTACTTGGGAAATTAGTTACATAGTTAATACACAGCTAAGTTAATTATAAGTGAGTTGGTTAGTTAGTTACTTAATGTAGACAGTTAAAGTAAATGTCTTATATATTTAGTAATATACTAATGTTAAAACTTCGTTAGCATATTATACATATGAGTAGAGATGACCTGTCTTATAGTCCATAGCCTTCTGCACTCGGTGTTAATCCAAAGACGTGATACTGGGGCGAATTACTGGGCAGATTTATTACTGGTCTAATCCATCTAGAAGCCAGTAGCCAATAACTAAACTCTGGTAAGTTGCTCCAAGAAAACGTCTTCGCGGAATGCAGGATGTCAGGGAACAGAACACAAAACACATATTTACTTACTTTAAAGATACAGAAGGAAATCGTTATCGACAGAAGAACAATCCTGTTCGGGTGAATAAGCCGTATATGCTGGCCGTATGACAGCTTTTTACTCTCGTTATTTCATAACAAGTTACGCAACGTAGAAACTGGTGCGTTTACTGTCGAACTCGTCAAACAACTGAGGTTAAGAGCGATAGGGCATGTAATACGCTAATTTAGATATGCTTACAACATTTTCGTAAGAAAAGCACGAAGTATACGCCACTATGGAAACATTCGTAGATTGGAAGATAATATTAAAATTGGTCTTAACGAGAAATAGGGTGCGAGGTTGTGGACAAGATTCAAGTAGGTTATGAAATTTTCCATGGCGAGCTTCTCTGAAAACGATATCGAAACTTCTTATTCTTCAAAAGCAGGGAACACAAGATCTTATAATTAGCAAAACTGGAAACTAAAACACAAAGGCAAAGGCTTTTTTTTTTGGGTGTCCGCGTTGATACGGAAAAAGGTTATACTGAATAATAAAGGCCGTTTAACCATGAACATTATAAAATCAAAGGACAGATCTCTACTTACTGTCGCCCATCTTGACGATTGTTTGCGAGCAGGAACATCATCCTACACTCCCAAATTTGAAAAACTGGCCAATGAAATGCAGTGCCAAACATCAAAGTAACTTCCCACTTGAGTAATAATAATTGTACATATAAAAGTACGTATTTTTGATTGAATGGTTTCTTATATCATTGAACGTCGTGTTGTTTTGTGTATTATTTGGTGTCCATATCTTATTTGTCCAGAGAAAAGAAAATTTGGCTTTGTTAATTGGTCAGTGCCCGCCACGATCTCATAAACTCTCAAATGTGCCCGTAGGCACAAAAAGGTTGGGGACCACTGATTTAAACAATAAGATTATGACCCAACAATTCGAGGAAATTGGATTAACAACAGAGTGTTTCAACACACCATTCTCCTCTTTCTGGCTATATCTGATGGCTTGCGCAATGCTAATGATTATGGAAATTGAAACCTGACGTGGACTCTCATACACGTAAAATATCATGAATGAAAATTGTTCCTGTTTTATACCAACTCAGCCTAAAACTACCATATGCTAATGCATATATGCAGTTCGTCGTGATAGAGACCACCAGGGAAGTTTAAAGTAGGAATTGTAACCGAAAGATGTTGACTTGTTCGAAATAATTCCTAATTTTCTGTAAGTTTATCATCCTCGCACGTA
>NW_019062343.1:17665-40682 GCF_000696155.1 Zootermopsis nevadensis
ATTTTCCATTCAACTGTAAATAATATTAAACCATTGGACTCTCGTTTCGTGAGCGTTAGCAACCCTGTCTTTGCAGCCCGTAGTGAGGTCGCGTGAGACAAGCTGCTCAGTGAAAAATTAAACAGTTCCATTGCAGTAAACTCGGCATCTAATTTAGGAGCCATGTTCCCCCAACCTTTATAGGAATTTAGTGTGTTGTAACATGAAAGTAACTAAGACAGAGGCTGCTTTCAATTACAGGACATTAAACATGTTTTTACCGAAAACGTGGTCATTTTTAGTACATGATAATAATGATTATGTTGTTTCTTATAATTTTAAGTGCGTTAAGCCCTGTGATGAACCATTATTGAGTGAGAAACACAACACTAACGTTTTTATACAAACTGGCAAGGTCAGTTTTGTTTAAATATTTTTATGTTACATGAGAGCTATCCGATTTAGAAGCAGTGACCTCATTCGGATACACTTGGAGTTCGGACTTATCAACGTCATTCTGTATAACTCGTTACATCGTAGTGAGAATTATTTGTACCACATATTTTATAGTTCAATGACTGGACACAGTGCCCAATGCATTTCGTTTAGTGTTCAGAACAAACAAGGATTACTTCCTTGAGCACAAAAAATTGACAAGTTCACAACATATGCTGTGCAATTTTCTCGAAAGTCAACAACCTAATTTTAAATTTAAATTTAAATTTAAATAATTTTCACGCTACAGTAAAGGCACAGTCAGAATTCTATTGTCTTGATGCTGGGGCTTAGAAAATATTAACATCCGAAAAAAAAACAAGAGCTTGTAATGAAACTACTTACATCCTTGTTGATCTGCCAATTAGTGTGATGGAAGCAACTAACAAGTTCAGTAAGACCTGAAGAATTTCGTGAGGTCTGCAAAGTGCAGCACTTGACTAATTAGAGCAGCGTATACATAATTATAATAAAAATGCAATTTTATTTTCGTCATAAGCAACGTTGCCGCTAAATGGAATCCTGTAAGAATGGATACGGCATGCTCTGGGATTCTGGATCATTATCTTACATGGAGTTGCAAAATAGATAAGTTTCAACCATCCCGTTTTATAAAGGAGATAGGCCTAACTCGATAGAAATCGATTTTTTTAAGCGAGGGTTTTTTTTCTGTGACGAAACATTTCTTTGGCAATCCGCTGACTCTTAAATGTACCCGTTTTAAATTTTCAACAAATGGAAATTTGTAATCTGCCATAGAGATCTTAATCAAAGCAATGCATATCTGTACCTGAAGACTAATTCAACGCATGGGCGACGTCCAGAAATCCCACAATGATAACACAATTTTGCATTAGTTTATTTCCGTGTGTAGTAAGTGAATACTGTCTTGTCAAAGTATTCGACGACGAAAACAATTCAGTGGTGAGCAATTTCATGATCTGCATATTCCATTTGATGTTCTTACGTTCATTACACCAAGGAAGTTGTGAGGGACATGTAGCACGCATAGGCAACTTGAGAAATGCTTACATAATTTTATTCATAAAATCTTTATTGCTGTGTGGTTACGTATTATTTCTGGCTTTTGTGCGTGTGTGTGTTATGTCATTATCATTACTAACAGTTTTAAGTAAATTGGAACACAACTGACTCAGCGTACCCCCTGCTACAGATTCAGGAAGGTCATTCAGTGTTGGGTTTCCGCTTCCTATCTGAGTTTATGGGCCATAGCTGAACTGGATATGAGGTCTGCAGCGGCCAGTCATTTCTTTAACGAGCCCAACGCCTTCGAATCTGCCCGCCTTCCCATAAATTCTTTGTTTTCTGAGCGAAGAAAGAACACGAGGCAGCGAAATGAAGTTAAGTACGAACTGGGAAGGATTTGGTCCATGAAAGTGTAAAGACCCGGTTTCGTGTTGAAGTCCAATACGTTTCGGTGACGAATCTTGACAGCCTAGAACATCAAACTTCATCCGTACAATAAAAATAACTTAAATTTTTCAAAATACCTTACCTTGCGTATTTTTCTTCAAATGTTTCATCATGATAATGAGAATAGAAAAATCTGTAAGTTATACTAATTAGTAACAACTTTCTATGCATACTTTACATTAACACAAGTTAATTTACGAGAGACCAGTGCGATCAAGTGGTTAGGACACCTATTTCGTAATCGAAAAGTTTCGGGTTCAAATCTCGGTCCGGAAACAAGCTACTTAAAAGATTATTTTCTATGAAGATTTCCGTCTTCTGGGTTGTTGCGCTGTGTAGTTTGGTAGATGTTTACCAACGTTTCAGACTATGTTTTCCTCCAGGTAAATGCCGAGCCAATACCTCAAATTAGGCCACAACCGCGTGCTTCTATATATTTTCCAATTCATTTGTCAATAACCAACCTGTTATCTAACTATATAAAGAGAGATATATAAAGAGAGTCGATAAACTGCAAATAAATACAATTTGTTTATACGCAATTCTACTGTGATTTTTAAGGTAGTGAAGGAAACTCATGAAAGTGGCTTCACGGTGTCTGTTAAGGAATGGTTGAAGAGCTATGGGGTAGGAACAAAAGTGTGTGATTGTGAGGAAAGCCAGATAACACAGGACAATGACAGCCACGGAGAGAGAAAGAGAGCGAACGTCAAATGATCATAAAAAATAGTCTACAAAAGAGAAGAATGGTCACTGCACAGCGGGCTAGTCTATAGCAAGTCAGTGTTATCATCAGAGCCATTAACTGAGTGAGGCTGCCTGGAAAGAAACTGGCAGTAAATTAACCGACATCCACATAAACACACGTGGAAGTTGGGGATGTATATAAACCAGGCGAAGTTCTAGATAAGCCTGCTGTGAGGGTCGCAGTAATAATACGATTTTAACAAGTGGGTTTTGCTGTGGGCCCGGCAGTGTAACGCACGATCTGCAGTAGGAAAAATAAAGGGCTTACACCCCTTACTTGGCGCACCAGGTGATATTTTAGAGAATTTTCTCTTATTATTTCTAATACAGGAAATAGGGTCTTGGGAGGATCAAAGTACATCAAAGAATTCTACGCTTTTTAAAGATTTTAAATTTAAACTGGAAATGATTGTGAGACATGAGAGTAATTGTGGGACATTAATAACTAAACTGAACTGAAGTAAACGGAACTAAATTGAATTCAATTAAATCTTCTCTGGTAATCAGCACCGTCAAAAGGTTCAGAACCCTGATGATGTGGGCAGCGATGGTTCCCGAAACGTTGGTTTCTTCGTGTAACCATTTGATTCTGCTGATGGCCCAAGAAGATTTTATTCAGTTTAGTCGCCGCCAAAGCTTCAAATCGAAACTAAACTGGACTAAATTGAGTAAAAATTAACTATTGACCTATCTTTCCATTTCCCTTTTACAATAAGTAGCCGCACGTCCTTAGACTTTCGTAACTCCTTTCCCATGTTTGCGTCGTCTTGTGTCAGCCATTTAAACAAATTCTCTATTAGCTGCTCCCTAACAAAAGTAAGCCGGGAGGGAGCTATCTGGAGCCGCTGTGTGGTGTTCGTCGTGTGCCTGCAGCTAATCCGATGAAGTCGTGCAATTTGCTCACGCGGTGAAGTCGCAAGCGACAGGGGAACAGTGAGACCTCCTCCACCTCATGGGGGCTCTTCATACAAGCGCCGTGGTGGCCCAGAACGTACATGCAAAACCTTCCTCAATCTTTCACTGTGATTTTAACTCCTGTAGTCCCTAGAGAAATGCTCGGTGCAGCGGGCGCATTCGTGGCAAGAATTTCAACATGCCTTCATTTCACTTTCTTTGTCTTCCTCCATTTGTTTTTGTTTAAACCTCTCAGTGCTACACACTACACATCTCGCTTAAAAGCACAAATTATTCTTGTCTGCAGTTTTTTTTTCCGGTGGTGAAGAAAATTGGAAGACATCTATCCCGCCATCTCCTAACAGTCAAACCCAACTACTGGTTTCTTTCCAATAACAGAAGTTATACATCACAATGGAAATATAAAAATTGTAAGATGTTTATTGGAATAAAACTATGAAGGAAAAAGGGATAATACGAGCCACAAAAGAGTTAGTTGGTGCTGATTATCGTTATTTAGGTCGTTAGGGATTATTAATTGTAAAGATATAATTTTAATTCTTGTCCAGCATTTTATAATCAATGTCACAGTTTCGTAACTTATGAATGGCATGCACAGATATAGAAGAAATCTTTCTTTTTTACAAATCTGAACAAACAATGAACATATGTAGTGTATTTCCGTAAGACTTCTTAAACCCTTTGATTTCTGTATGGGCAGACTGTGTGATTGTGGAGATGGATATGTATGTTATGAAACCACGAGACTTTTAAGAGCTATTATCCTGTATCCTAGCAACTGAGACATAAAGTTAGGAAAATGCATGTATTTAAGTTTTCTAAAGATGGCATTCGTGATCATAACACAGTTTCAAAAAAGCAAATATTTTCAATTTTTGGAAAATGTTTCTTCTAACAGGCCTATCGATTTTCTTGGAATTCCAAGTACAAAGAAGGGTTAACTTATTCTTATTTTTTCTCTTTTTCTTTCGCTCCTACTTTATATGTTTCAATCTTAATTCTTTATGTATTTATTTCCTTTGTTCTTTCTTTACAATTTTAGTAATTTTTATACTTCTATTTTCTTTCATACTATCTCTCTTGCTTTTCTCTCTTCGACTTTTATTTATTATTTGTGTATGTCTACTTTTCTTTCCGTAATTACTTATTTTAATCTTTCTATTCCCTTGTGTGTGTAATTCTAAACTTCTCTTAAATTTGGTAATCACACCTTCAATCGATGTTCTTAATCTACACAAATTATGAAGTTTTATTAAGTAAAGGAAGGAACAAACAAGAAAATTAAAACCATTCAGATCGAATTATCAACCTAAGAGCTCAGCTCCTAACTTATATGTCTCACTGACACAGCCCAAGTGTGCAGAGAGGCAGAGTCTTTGTCAACAGTTTGAGTGAATTGTCGACTTCATTAACCGGCTACGATCCTATTATTTGAGGCAGGGGATTCCCCGATGCTTGCACGACTTGTTCTCGTTCTGTAGATTACTACGCCCATTCGTAAGCAGCAATAAATGTCATCAAAATCATCAGGCTGAGCGCCCCACTGCATTATCCCGTGCTGCAATAAGTGAACGACTCAATTTTCACGTCTTCGCCGCTTTTCTACGGCGTAATTATCTAAATCTAATACAAGGGGTGTACAATAATTTGGAACGTGGACTTCAAGTTAGAAAAAAATCTTTAAGATAGAAGAAATTCACAAGACAAAATGGGTAGACCAGTTCTTAATCGGTCTCGTACCGCGCTCCTTTAAATGACCTTCTTCCCCACTCCCAGAAACTTTCCTTTCACGTGTCAACAGCATTAGTCAAAAAATATTCGTAATATTTTATTAGTTTCTTTAAATGCGTATTTGAGAAACCTGAAGAGAACACGCCACTTAGGAAAACTAAACATAGATGAGGATAAATTGTAACGGGCTGTAAAAAATAGAATGGGAGCGTGAAAACTGGATTCAACTGGCTCAGGATTGGGACTAATGAGCTTCTGTGAAAACAATAACGAATCCTCGTGTTCTACAGAATGCGAGTCTTTTCTTGACTACACGAGAAAACTGTTAGCTTCTAAAAGAGGATTAAATATCCAAATGTACACTGAAAGCAAGATGTTGTTGGTTCAAAGAATGCATTTTGGTCCAAAATACTTCACGTTCTCCTAGAATTCTCTTTGTATGCCGCCCTGTAATCGTGCACCCACGGGTTAAAATTCGGCTGACAGCCGCCATAAAACAATCAGTGAATGCACTTACAGACAGACAAGAAGGAATCGACTTTTCTTACTTCGTTCCTTACTAAAAGTAGTGACGGGCCTTTAATGGTGATTCCGAACTCGTGTTGCTTCGCCTTGATGATACTTCCTACCAAACACAAACGAACTTTACGATGGCGTCTTCAACCTCGTGTAAGCAAGATTTCCGTTCATTTTAGGTGATCGTTCTGAGTCAGCCCTTTGTACTTGCCTGAGTTCAGTGGCGAATCAAACACTCTAATGAACAGAAAGACTGTGAGATTCGAAATAATAGGATATCGATAAAATACATGATCTCAAGAACAAGACTGTTATTAGGTAGGATTTGAGGTTATCACGGCGGTAAGTCTAAAGTTTGCCGTCTTTTGTGTTATAGCGTCGTATAGTCTGGTAGGATTTTATCAACGTTTCAAGTGCCCTTCCTGTTTCCATCATCAGGTTGACAGGCAGCAAGGATCTCTGAAACTTCGGTAAACTTCTACCAGACTACATGGTGCTACAATCCAGAAGACAGCTACTTTAAGATTGTTATTGATTCCAGAGGGAACTACCTTTACCAAACAAACGCTAAATCTGGGATTAACCACCAGATTGCAGTATATTTTTCCTGCATCATCGAAAATTCTGCAGGATACCCTCAAATAAACTGATGCAAAATTATGAGTTATGTAATAAAGAATTTATAAGTTATAAACTATGTAAATTAGGGTGTAATAAATCGAAAACGCGTTCAGTGTATTCATGTCGATCTCGTCTTTAACCTTTTGGAAAACACACACAGGTAGCTGTAATCCAGCCTTACGTAAGTCTCGTGTATGGCGAACAGCACAGCCACAGCGAAATTATCTATAAAGTTTCTCGCACGTTTTCTTTTCTTTTCTTTCTTTCTTTCCTTCTTTTTTTGTTGTTTTATTCAGCATTAAATTCCAATCTCCATAATGGAATTTTAATGTAATTTAAAAAGTAAGTTCTTCATGCCACCCTTGCTTTCCGCAGCGCAGGCGTTTCTAAGAGAATAGCACTGGAGTCGTAGTCTGGACGTTGAGTGCTTCAATTCATCATGAATTTCATAAACGAGACACTTTGTGGTGGTGCCGGCTTAGCGTCTGGCACTTGACGGCTGGCTAAGTGGTAAGCCGTGGTGCTCCCGTTAGCTTGGATTAGCGAGAAAAAAAATTGTCAGAACATTTACATAATTTAAAAAACAAGTTGAAGCAGAGGAAGAACATATTGCTTTTAAAACAGCTCACAGCATTTAGTTCAACACAAAGATTCCAGATGGCGAGAATGTGATATATTGTAGGTGTAAAACAAGAACATCGCCAGGTTGAACAAAGAGTTCATTGCCTACTGAACTCAGAACATCGTACTTTCAATGTAATTAAAAGACAATGACAACGCTTCGGACAAAATGTGTCTTATCTACATTTGGTTGCTGAATCATTCTCAAGACGTAAGATTTGAGGTTTTCACAGCGGTGAGTATGAAGATTTCTGTCTTCTGGGTTATTGCGCTGTGTAGTCTGGTCGATGTTAACCAACGTTTCAGAGGTCATACTGCCGCCATCATCAGGGCGATGAGGATGAAGATTTCTGTCTTCTGGGTTATTGCGCTGTGTAGTCTGGTCGATGTTAACCAACGTTTCAGAGGTCATACTGCCGCCATCATCAGGGCGATGAGGATGAAGATTTCTGTCTTCTGGGTTATTGCGCTGTGTAGTCTGGTCGATGTTAACCAACGTTTCAGAGGTCATACTGCCGCCATCATCAGGGCGATGAGGATGAAGATTTCTGTCTTCTGGGTTATTGCGCTGTGTAGTCTGGTCGATGTTAACCAACGTTTCAGAGGTCATAATGCCTCCGTCATCAGGGCGATAAAGACAGAAATCTTCATACTCAAGACCTCAGTTACTATGTGTTCCGAAATAAGATCACAAACACCATTGTTTATTTAAGGGCTCAGAGTCTCAAATTCAAATATCTAAACACGGATCAGGACAAACGCAAATTCTCAGACAGACAGCTGAAATTGGCCAGTGGCTCGGTGAAGACAGGAGGATAGTATTAGAAGCGATGTAAAAAATAGGGTGTGAGGTTGCTGACTATTCAGTTGCCCTAGGATAAGATCCAATGACAGACTATTGCGAACGTGATAATGAAATTTCGGGTTACATAATTCCGTTTGACGTAACCTCAAGTTAATATATCACAATTCTCCTTCAGACAAACCAGCAAGCAAACCCGTTAGCACCCAGACTATATTAAAGGGTTACTTAAGAAGGCTAAACATGGCTCCTACAATCAAGTCTGTGCTGAGCAGATAATGGCATGACCTAACATCTACTCCTCCCTCAGTTGACATGACAGGTAATTAGGGTAGATATCTTTTCACCTAACACCGGTTATTATGCGATTAATCTTGAGACTGAGAACAGTCTCCAACAAGAGGCCTCAGAGGGAGTTCGCAGCAGCCCAGCAGGAGATGATGATAGATAAGCAGACCACTAAGCACGAAACAGGTACACAACTGTTTGCAGCCTCGCATTCAGGAAATGCGATTTCAGCTCAACGTAGACGCGTTTCTGTACTTCACAAACAGTGAACATTTCACGAATGATTGATTCTTGGTGCATCTAATTTTATACACTTTTCAGCTCTGAAACGTAGTATGACATAAACAATGTGGAAGGAAACTGCGGTGGACCATTTTAAGATATTATTTTACCAGTTGAAGAACCGAATAATATCACGAAACATTTGTCGAGGTAATCTGTGTCGGGGCTCGGTTTATAAGTTAGTTATTTCGTTGCGACTGGACCTTTTAATACAAACATCCCCCAATAAGAAAAATGCACGAGACTGGTTTCTGACTGACTGACTTGTTTGTATGTACGCCAGAACCCGTTGTTTCTGAAAGAGAAGCAGAATGCCCCCCCTATTATTTTACCAACCCATGGCCGACAGCTTAAAGACAAGATTTCATATTCATGTCAGTACCTACGCTTACTGTCACCCTTTCTAGCCCTCTCGCGAACTTCGCAATTACAAACTGCTTATAGCGTTAGCAGCCTAATTTAAGCGACTATCCCTGCATTTGCTTGGAGAGACTGAGGGAAACCGTGAAAAATCTATAAGGAAAACTGTTTCCTGCATCAATATTGATTGACTGATTGATTATTTGATTGATTGGCTAACCGATCTTTTTTTTTGAGGGGGGGGGCTGTTCTAAAGAAACAGACTAGCATCGCCCTTTCTGCACGATTCTGTGTTTTGTTTGGTTCTTTTTTTGGCTGTCTGTAATCAGTGATCAATTGTTTGACCACGTAATTTATCTCACAACAGGACTTTGTGAAATCTGTGTACAGTACTGTCCATTACGAAAGCTACTAAACCATTTACATGCGTAATGAATTTCCATGTTTTATCGATTTACACTGCACACAATACGAGGTATGATGAATTAGAATGTTTTTCAATGACGGAACTGGACTGACATTCCTCATGAAATACAATCAAGATAATGTAATGATGGCTTTCAGTTTACGTGCAAATTGGACTCAAATCAGATGAGCAACATATCGCTTTTAAATGCCGCTAAAACAAGCAATGTCGTGTGAAGAAGACTGAATTCTTCAACATTCAGTAGGATATCAATCCTACGTTTAGAGGAAAACCCCGCTTGCATCTTGTTCGAATGTCACTATTTTCTCGCATTAATCTACAATGACTTGAAGCTTTTTAGAAAATGGTCCAAGCTTCGCCTACACCTGTGGCCATGACTGTCCCCGCGTAATACGTGTGTTCCTTTCCTGCACAGAAACAAACCAAACAGAAAAACAGTTTTCTAACAGTCGCCCATCTCCTTAATGTTTATACAGTGGATAATGAAAAGAGACGCCATACTTGTCTCTCGAGTCACACTCCCACCTGAGCTTCATTAGCAAATAACAGAAGAGGACAAACTGTCATCAATTTGTGTCCTTGTCTCATCTGAGAAGGCAGTATTAAGACGGCAAGCAAAATTCTGCCCTATGCCGCTGAAATGCCAAACGAAGCAGAAGACGATTTTAAAGACGGCTGTCTTCTGGGCTTAGTCTCATAACCCTGATGATGAAGGCAGCAAGGACCTCTGAAACGCTCGTAAACTTCTACCAGACTACACGGCTTAAAAACCCAGAAGACAGCCTTCTTCAGACTCGCAGCCGTGATAACCTCAAATCCTGTCAGTTGTAATCTTTTGATCGTCAAGTGGTGAGGATAATCGGTGTCCCAACCGTGATTCAAACTGCATCTCTGCCAAATCCAAGTCACTAATTTAAAACTAAGATAGCTCAGTCAGTTTATACTCCACCTTATTTGTTCGCCTACAACGTGTCGGGCGTTACAATAAGGCAAGTGTTTTAATTAAAAATATTCATAAACAAACGTGCATAAAATAAAATTGTAACTGTGTTGTCTTTATTTTTATGTAAAGTAGAAAAAACCATCTTTGTTCCTGTGAGAATAGCATTTCACTTACAATTCCATGTATCTTTAATTTGCTTTCTACATTTCAGAAATTCGCCAGTTCGTGGCGGTCTGTTGGCTTTTATGGTAGGCTGAACATTTCCATCGTTGGAAAATCTTAATTATTCCAGCAGACCCAAACTTTCATAACGCCACGGTACTGCTCTACAGGGTTCCGCGTCCGAGAAAACCACGAGGACAGCCCACGGAAAAGGTTTACAAGTAGCCTGCGTGAGCTCCGTATCACCAGCATGTTAGCGCTCACTTGGATGAACACACGAGAAGTCCGGCTGAATTAAAATGGCACACAGAATAATACGTCTTCCTTGCCACATTGAATGAGTGAAATATTCAGGCCTACTTGCCTTCTAGAAGAGAGGCCGGCCTCTTTCCTCGCCTTTATGACTTTCCCATTCTGCTCTTTGACTACTTTTCCTTTACTACTCCTCTGACATATTTTTCTCCCCATCCCTTGATTTTCTTTCCTTCTCATCCTTTGAATTAATTTCCTACTGTTTGATTTTTCATAATCATTTTTTTCTAATTCTGCTTTCCTTATACATTCTCCGTAGTGTTTGCCTTCAACACATCTCCCCTTCCTTAGATCATATTATCTCTTCTTTCTCTCACTATTCGCATGTTTTCCATTCTACGCCTTTTCGTTATTTAACTTCTCTTCTCCCCTCCTTTTTTCCTATTAACTTTATTGCCCTTAAGTCCTCTGTCTTCTACAGATCCTCATCATAAACTATTCGCTCTTCTGTCCCTCATCTCGACCTTTCTTATGATTTAGTTTCTTCCCCAGTTTCATCAGATATTCATCTACCGCCACTAGTCCGGGCAGTGGCAGTATTCGTGCTAGTAGCGCAGACGATGTCAAGAACTGAAACGTCTGTAAGTGCGTTAGGTTAGGTTCCAACACTCGAGAGGAACGATTTAAAACATAATACGATACCCTTAATCAAAACATGCAAGTGAGGCGGACCATGAATTCTTTATGCATCCCTTTCCATGAGAATTAATATAAGAAAAGCAAACAACAGATTACAATGTTAATACTCCCGAAGTTGTATGCAGGTGGGACTTTGATCCACCACTTGAGACACCGAGGAACAAGCCAAGCTGGTTAATTAGATCTTTATGGCTGAGTGATCAGTTCAGCTTGTATTTCCTCTTACCCTAATTTCCAGAGGGAGGGTGAGACACAACTGCTTGTTATGTGTTTTATGGATGAGTAACTATAGGAATGTAAGAACAAGATCCATTATAACCACCACACGAACACCAGCCTATCAACCAACTCGTGTTCAAAACATGGCATAAGCTAACATTTTAATTGTGTCCACAAATACGCAGCTACAACAGCAAATAAAACAATCCAGACACAAGAGAAAAATGTTTTACATAAACAGCACTACGCTAATTTATTTATATCACATTTAATGATGTATTTACTACTGTCCTATTAAAGGTATAATACATTAAGTCTTCACCGTGTAAGGGTTCAAAACAACTAATATTATACACGTATTCCTATTTATTATATTATTATTCTGAAAACTGGAACAAACTAAGAATCTGTATGGGCCCCTTTTACACAGTTCATAAAATGAAGGCATTTTAAGAAGATGTCTGTTCAATTTAATGTTTCTCATTAGAAACTACTCGATGGATAAGGCTGTCGACGTAGATGAGACATTCACGCTCGTAGTTGTGTAGCCTTTATATAAATCACAAATAACAATATTTAATTTATTGAAAACCTATAGTTCTAAAAATGAGGGGAAACATCATATAGAGACACCAATTGATATATAACAAATATTTATTTAATGTGTTGAATATTTTAAAAAGTTGTGACATTTTAAAGAGTTAAATATGCAGTATGTCACACAGGCTACCATATAGCATTATTACTTATTAGCTTTCTAGAGATTTGTATTTTCAACAGGACAATGAGGTACGAAGATCACATTCGGGACATACAGCCCCATCAAATCGAGGTACATCCAAAGCGTGAAAATAAACTTTTACCACAATTCATAACTTAAATCATTAATCATTCAATAATTGCTTCGACAGGCTGAGACAATGTCCCTGCGGAACTGGACAGCTTCCGGGTCCATTGCTGATCATACAGATGACACGTGAGTGAATATGGAGCAACGATTGAATGATATTGAGAGGGGAAAACCAAAGGAATCTGCGAAAATCCTGTCGCATTCAATTCTTAACTCAATTAAAGTAAACTGAATATTGCATTTATTGTTAAATTCTATAGTAAACCTGCGTTGTCATATTCTGCGATGTAAGACATCACAACTTGTTAAAGCGAAGAAGATGCTACGAAAACTAGCAAAGGACATGGAGAAATACAGATGATGTCGGTTATTCTGAACTGCGCTGTCAATAGCAGAAGCCCTATGGGTCACTTTGGGGCATTACTCTCAGACTCACGAGGCTAGGGACGAGAGATCCCCGCCCATTCGTCTGTCTCGCTTCTCTCGTTACCTCTCAAGGGAAAAATCAAATTCTTGCCAAAGAAAGACAGATACTGTAGATTGTGTAACGGAAAAATAACATATGCCTGCGATTCCACAATCAGAAGCAAAGAATTCGAAATATCCACATCCGGCGGACTAGAGACCTCGAAGAATGGAGTTCTAAATCATGTTTAGAACAGTTCAGCCTTTCTTCCGTACATTGCAAATTAAAGAAAGAAGAGATAATAAAAATGACACAGAAATAAGTCGCTCGTTTTTATGCTGTCAAGTAAAATAGTGAGCTACCTTTTCCTCTAGCCCTAATTTCTTAATTTCTCTCTAAAATTGATAAATCTCGGCAGATTCTCAGTAATATGTCCTACAGAGATACGAGGTTAGCTTTAGGCTCCGGCCATTTTACCTAATCGAAGAATGCCTTCGACATCCAATCTTTTCTGAACACTCCCAAATGCTTATAACATGAATGTATCTGAATGTCAGCAGATTACCAAATGACGGACTTGTGTATTGCTAAATTGCTATTCTCCTCTTAATCTTTTCCCCGTCTACTTTTCCATATTTTAACCTTATATTTGCTGTCATTAGGATCTCCATAACTTATACTCGTCCGCAACTCTCATTAGGGTGATTAAATTAGGTACGATGAGGTCAATGAGACATAGTACGTTTTTGGAAATGAGAAATGCGTACAAATGTTTGATTAGAAGGCCTGCATATAACTGCATAGATGGAATAATAATATCAAAATTGATCTTCGATAAATAGGATGAGAGGATGTTGCCTTGATTCACCTGACCCAGAATAGAGATCGGTGAGGCATCTAGCGAATACAAACTAACTTTCGGTTTCAATGAAAGCTGGGAAATTTCTTGACTTCACTGTGTCCATCACTCATTCATTTCCTTCACAGCGTATAACTTCATCATTCTATAATTCCCTGTTCTTAACGTTTTACTTTTCTCTATTAAGTGCTGTCACTTAGTATACAACGCTAAGATACTTATCCCTGCTGCAAACTCACTGACGTCACATTAAACTTTCAGTGCAACTAGGTGCCCAGAAGATGACGAATGGGGACGTGACCCCTCCCAGGCAGTTCCAAGAAAAGACGAGCCAATTACGAGGTAATGTACATTCATCAGTCCTTGTCCTAACCAGCAGTGGACACACATACACACCCAGCAGAACTCATCCTTGTCTGCTGTTTCAAGAAGCGTGCAGAAGAACCACTTCCCTACTCAAATCCCTAAGAGCTGCATGTCTGCGTGTCTATTTCATTCGACTACAAACATTAATATTACAATTAATTTACTGACTTTGCCGAAACTCTGCATGAATTTAATGCTATCAAAGGCCACTTCGTCTGGGTACATTTAAGGATTCTTTGTGTAAGGCGCATAAATTAAGGGCATAGAGCGTTGAATTCGTTGTGTATGACAGGCCTAATACATGCGTGTTTCCTTCTCTGACAATAGTAAATTGATTTTGATTTAATGTCGAGGTATAGGGGGGTAATTAACTTAATTATGGTACGTATCGGCAAATATAAACCCTCGGAATTCAAACTTGTTAATTTCCTTACAAACGGCTCATTGTACATTTATCCATAAAATAACTTCTAACTTTCATGAAATCGAGCAAGGAATATCATACACGAATCGGACAAGCAGAGCTTCAGTCACTGCGCTCTGCATGTCTCGACAAGATAACTAATTCCTACAGTTTTACGTCGGCATTATTTCCATCCGTAAACGGCCCACATATTTCACCTTCTACATCTATATCCACAGATTGGCTTACTGCCTCCATCATTAAATCGTTCGCCAAATAACCACATTTGAAACTACGTCATTTGGTTAGAAAATTTGATTGACTGTATATCTTTTCACAATAGAAATTGGGCTTCTTTGAGAAGTGGATATGAATTAATAAGAAGAAGTTTCTATTAGCCTTGCTTCGCTGGGGATTAGAAAAAGATAACTTGTTCATACAAAGCAGAATTACTGGTTCAAATGTAAAGATTTTACTTACAACACAGAACAATGACATTATTATTGTTATTATCATTATTTTATTATTACCGATTACAGCTAAATTTTTGATAAGTTAATAAGAACGCTCAGCTAGCCAATACATTCCCCGTCTTTTCTGGAAAGCGTAACAACAAATGTTGGAAATATATGCCTTCATATGTTTACGTTCAATCCATAAACACGTGGTGAATGAAGTATACATGAGTTTCATGAACCCTGTTCGCTACCCTAGCAGTTTGCTTTTTAATTACAGGATTCTAATTAAGTCTCTGCTGTGTTTACAAGGAACCTGGGTTAGTCACAGTATGATTATTTGCTGAAACTGCCACAGGCGCTGTGAAAGATTTTTTAGTCAAAGAAAATTTCTGGCCCTCCTACCCCCAGTTCCTTTCACTGTATTTGTTCTGCAAATATTTTCATTACAATTTTTCTCTAATAATACGGAAACTGAGGGAGACATTCTCATATCCTTAATATATTCTATAAATGAGAGTAGCAAAACAAACTAAACTCCCCTCACGTGTGAGTCCAGAAATCTGTCAGCAGACTTCAATAACATTGATTTGATTTCCGGTAGGGGCTCAGATTTTTCATCACCATGTCCAGAAAGGCTCTGTGGCCCATCCAGGACTATGAAAATGGCTGTCTTCAGAGACGTTGCGCCGTGGATATAAGCTCGCCGACGTTCTGTACGTACATACTGCCTCCATCATCAGGGCAATGAGTGTCCGGCTAACACGGTTAACGTGAACTTTCCGTGTCTAATATAACTTGTGTTCTTCCTTAAAATAAGAGATAACATTTTATACTCTCACAAAACAATTGCCAAAATCACTTTTATTTTCATGCACAACAGTTTCGTTTCCGTTCCCACATAAAAAATTTTGTATGCATTTCTAGGTATCGTCATTCGATATAGGCCTATGTATATATTCCCACTTCATCACGCATTCATACAGCTGACTAATCTAAATACATTAAGAGAAAATTTCATATCACATTTATGTTATAGTCTAATAAGTAACTACAGTGGGCTAAGTCATTTGAATTATTTTTCTGTTGCTCGTGAGATGTGTTAATTTTATGAAAATTCTAATGCTACAAGTGATGAAAGAGATATACTGAACGTTCCAAAAAGATATGCACATATTCAGTGAATGAAATAAATATATTTTAATGAACTAAACCATTGCATTTGTCAACACTGGCATTTACTGAATTAGCGAATCTGGTGTGTGTGTGTGTTCAAAATGACCACCGTTAGTCACGTGGCACAGCTGACAGCGGTGAGAAATTGAATGACAAGCGGCTATCGCATTATAATGAGTACACAGCTTTTGGGGACACATGATATTTTTATAATATATATATACAATATATATTATGTTATGCTTACTGTCCATGCAACACTAAATCAAAATTATCATTTTTCTATACGATATTTTTCATTTCTTTACATTAACACCTGTGACAATAGGAAAATTGCAGCTCAAAGGGGACCTTATAATCTGATAAACTGCGTTCTATATCACATATAATAGATAGGGAAATTTACTATACCCAACCCCCACCCCAAAAAACACAAGATTAGTTAATATCATCCTTTGGATTTTAACATTTCATTTTAAACGTGAAAATCTGCATTTCTCTAGGTAGTAGAATTTATTTGTGGGCATCTTAACAAAATGGATGTTTTTGTAATATTATAGCACAGCCATTCCTATCCAATTCTATACCAGACAAAAAAGAAGTTACATTTATTATTTTGACACACACACAGAGAGAGAGAGAGAGAGAGAGAGAGAGACATCGTCTTGACCACTTCAAACATTTCTATGAACCAGATTCACTGCCAAATATACTTTTTGCAACATTACAGAATCTGCAGAGGGAAAATATCGCCTTTCTGCCCTAATAAGAACGATAATTTTCTCTTTGTCGAGTTTTGGCTGTGTAACAAGTCATAATAGTTTTAGAAATAATCGGCTGTTAAAGGTTTTTTGTGTGCTTACGTTCTCGTTATTTCATGTGAAATGAAATCCTACAACCACGAGTATTATTAGCCATGTTCACTGCTATTTTTTTTATTTCAGAGTCCAAACCTCGGTTACATTTTACTTTATAACAACAATGAAGGTATTGTTAGAGACTGTTGTTGTGGTCCAGAGAGAAAATGCGTACATAAATTTCCATTCTACATTAATTATAAGTGCTCTCATTGTCTGGATGGTTCGTGAAGTATGAGGTGGGAGGGAGAGAAACGCAATATGTGTCTACATTTATTAGCAAAGCTGTACGCTCATTGTTTTTTTGTTTGTTTTCCAGAGTTTCTACCAATGTGTACTACGAGAGTGAGGCCCATAATCTATTCTGCGATTCAAATATTATTACTCTTTTATCACTATTTTTGGCCGCTAGATATCGGACGCCTAGAAATGTTTTACGTAGGAGAAAATGCATTCTGAAACAATACAGAAATGCCTCACATAACTCTAGACCGGTATTAGAGCAATGCGCAACACAGAGCCTCTGCCGCTACCAAACTCTGGGTTTACTTAGATTAATTTCAAGCTTTTTAGTTAGGTTTGTTGAATGTGTCCATAGTAAATTGCATCTGAGCCATGAAGTATCGGTGTATTTTCAAAATCAGTCGTCAATCTGATATATCCGTATACAGAATGTCCCAAAAAGACGTATACACATATTCAATGAATGAAATATAGACATTTAAATAAACCAAACCGTTACATAAGTCAGCATTGCTAGTAAGTGAATTAGCTAATCTAGTTTAGGTGTTGAAAATGATCACCTTTCATATCTTCCATAAACGCAAATCACGGAGATCGACAGCAAGATTAAAATTTCGTATTATAATAAGTATACATCGTTTAGGGAGATTCTGTAGATGTCTAAAATTAGTCTTTAGTCCCTGGTCAATTTAGAAATGAGAATAGCAATGGTCACTAATTCAGAATTGTCTTTACCTTTACATGTTGTTTAATCATTGTGATCCTTGAGGCAGGAGTACAAAATCAGCGCGGAAGAATTAGGCCATCGCTTGAGCGAGAGAAGCAACAGATCATCATATTCTGCGTTCCGAAAACATTGCCCAAAGTCTAACCATCATGAGCCGTAGGCTGTGGAGGCTTTCATGTTGATATTCGATTTATTTTTCAGCGTAACATAAAACGCATAATTCTTTTTGAAGATGAGATTAAAAACTACTCCACCGCTTCTATATCTCGTGCTTGAATGTATTATATTCGGAGAGAGACTTTCTGTTTGAATTATTTAGTATCATAATGTTATATTAATTACATACACAATGCAACTGATATAGTCTTTTTTTCATTTTTACTGTTGTGATACGACTATAAAATTACACTGATGGCGGAATGCACCCGTCAGTTGCAGTGTCTGATACAGAGAGCTCTGTCACTGATAAGCCTGCACTCTCTACGAGAAATGAAACCAACGGACACAATCACTTTGTCCCCAAAACGGTCTTCATAAGCCCTAACCTTGTAATCCCCACTGTCACTTCAAGGCCAAACGTTGCAGTACATTCCTTTCCATTTTGGGGTGTCGGGGTTCCAGTCATAATTCTGGGGTTATGATTGACAGTATTCATGTAAAGTAAATAAATATCTGTCAATTATTCAGACAACAAATATCATCGAATTGTAGAGGGGTAATTATTAATGTCTAAATTTCATTACCGCATTATGTCAGCAATATTTCTTTGTAAATTTATTTTCTTTTGGTTCTAAAAATAAATAATTATTGTTTCCCTAGAGGTTAACAGACCAAAGTTTATAATAAAGAAGCAGTGTATTTTTAAAAAGGCAGGAACCTAATTTTAAATGTTATTCACATGTCATATAAGACGTTAGAATAAAGTATCGGAATGCATTCGTCTGTCCCAACTTCGTATGCGATATTCAGGTCAATACAACGCATATTCTTCGTCGCTCTTCACGTGATGCTTGGAACAAATCTGGCCTTCCGATCCTGAGTTAGGACGACTTAGTGTGTTGACTTGAGGGTGCACATAGACTTAGTGAGGCATAGGGGAAAGAGAATTCGATTTTCTCTCGAACTTCCGTGATAGAAGGAAGGAGATCATGAAAAACAGAGGGGAACGAGGCAGAAGGGGAAAGAATATAGACAGAGAGGAAAATAAACCTTGCTGAGGTTTTGAAAAGTCTCGAATCCGATTTGGAAGTTAAAGACACTACTACTGCTACTGTGGCACAGGAGTAAGTGAATAAATGAAGAAGTGATCTGGTGTGCTGTAGGAGAGAACGGGTATGTTGACACTGCTACAAACACCAGTTCGGTGTAATAGTGTGTTATAAGGAACTCCACGGGTTAAAACAGCAAAGTGTGTAAAGGTTCTTACACATGTAGGGAGAAATATCCGTGTCCATATGCAGATACAGATACCGAACTCAGACTTAAAAGTGCATTTTATGGGCAGTCCGGTATAATGAACTACCTTTCGCCACACAGAAGGAAAGGTGGAGTATATCGACTATTACTGACTCCAAAGTGTAAAGTAATAGTGAAGGGGTCCTCAGGGTTTAAAGTAGTGGTTCTTACTATGTGTAAGAGAATTTTCTGACACAGATAAAAGAGGCTTTATATTATACAGGTAAGGGAATGTAGGGTAAGTTGACGCTGCTATAGATGCTAAAATACAAAAGTACAAATAACAAAGTACAAAGTATATTAAAAGGGGTTCCCTGGGTTAAAATATCATAATGAATCCAATTTTCACCGCAAGCTCGGAAAGGCGAAGGATTTTATAGTCTCTCGCTTATCCAGTCAATAATTTGCTTCTTTAAGAAACAGTGGTCAGGTTACATATGCCTTTTTTACTCTACTCTCCCCGAACCGTAATAATCTCAGACACATTCCCCTCTCCTTGTTTTCCACCAGTTTTCCAAAATTTGTCTAAGCAGAGACTAATTTATGGGGCTAGCTCAACCAGTGGATCGTACAGATAGGCTTCCTGCTTTCCTCCTTCACCCTCCCTCTTTTCACCTGAAGATGAAAGCAGAATCGAGCTTCCGAAAATATCTAATTTTATAATGTGGACAATGAAGATGTTTAACAGACAAATGTTACTTATTAAAACATACGTATATAAACAGAATGACATGATGTATAATGGATTCTCAACTACCTCATAATAGGTTAAAATAGGATACTTGTAAATGCAGTCCCATGAAAGTAATACATTTATTCATGACCTTAGTAGCTACAAACTTCCAAGAAAGACCCTCAAAAATGTGTGTAGTTATTTCTTAGGTCAGTTCGGTGGTACGTAGAGCGGCTCGCACATTTTTATGAATCTTATATGAACTAACTGTACCAGATCCCAGAGTGTATAGTCTTAACTGAAATTCTAACTAGATTCCAAGTCCAATAGCTACATTTCTTGTTGCATGCTTTCAGAAAGAGAAGTGGGTCTCTTGAATTTCAATTACAGAACGCTTGCTAGGGGCGGCGTGAAGCACATCTATCCATCTCCAGCTGATGGCAGGAAACAGCCAAGATGATGCACGAGTCGACAACGTCTGCCCGAAACTGGAAATATCTGCTCCAAAGATAAAATTCAAGTTCACTAAGACTGTCCCGGTTATAGTCAATATCTTAAGAAGAGTTCAGTTTAGTCTGGTTTACGGACGTTTCAGAAGTACCTTAACAAACACCGTCCAACCTCGAAGAAACAGTAACGAGATCTCGCGAACCACTGCCGGACCGCAGACCACAGACTGAATAACACTATCGTAATCGTTGAAGAAGAAAGTGGCGCCTGATCTGAACTTAGTCCATCAAAACCTCCCATGCAATTCCTCTATCGTAATATCTTGGAGCTCTTCTGTGATTTTGTGTGTGTGTATATATATATATATTCCTCGTACTCTTTTACAGAGTGAATGAGCTGAACGCACACAGGATATGAAAATGACTGTCTTCTGGGTTGTTGCACCGTGTAGTCTAAGAGGAACCTACCGAAGTTTCAGGGGTTCCTGCTGCCTACATCATCATTCCCATCTGAAGAAGGAACGATATTATCACCAGTTAATCACCACTAAAAAGCCACGTTGGTCTAGCGGTTAGAACGCTGGCCTTGTAATCCTGAGGTCTCGGGTTCGATTCCCGGCGGTGCCCGAATTTATAACTTGTGTTGGGCGAGGCCGTGGTCTAGGCAACACGGGGTTTTCCTCCGTGGCGTCCCAACAATTACTCCATTCACACACAGACGAAGGCAATGGCAAACCACTTCTGGATCATCTGCCAAGAACGTATATGAACAGGTCCCAGTCCGAGAAAAGGATGGAAGGATCCTGTTCATATGGACCTGTCGTCAGACAGAACACTAAATGATAATAATAATAATCACCACTAGGACAATGAAATTTTGTGTGATAACAGATGAAGCGTCTGTTATAGTTATAGCCATATTTGCATGAGATATAATACACGGCGACAGCAGAAGGAAAGAAGATGACTGTCTTTTAGGTTCTTACTCCACTAAAACGCCGCTAAAAGTTTATCAATTACATGGCGCAACAGCCCGGTCATATTCATATGCAACGCCGTGGAACCTCAAATTCTACTAATCAGTTACCTCGTTAGTCAATTACATTGTAACGCAGTAAGTAGTCAGTTGTTTAACGTCTTTATTTGTTAAGACAAATTTAGCTAGTCGGCTCGATGAGGAAGTTATTTAGTCAATCAGCCAGATATTTAACCAGCTAACTACTGAGACAATTACATTATTACTTAGCTCCGTCTTTAATTAATCAATTAGACAGGCGGGCATTTATTCACTTCTTTAAATATTGTTGTAGCCGGTTAATTATTGTCAGTTAATGTATTAATGTTAGTGTCCCGTTTTTTCGAGATAGATTCAAGTTATGTGTATCACTCCGCCACTGCGCCACTCACACAATGTCTTCGTCCTAAATCGTATTTTTTAATGATTACGTCTTTGCCCCACCTTCCCCCGCAAACTCGCAAGTGACCGGAGCAGGTCATCACTTCTATCGACACTTTTCTCATTTCCGTTCTGGACGTAGCGCTGCCATGGTGACCCTACGTAATAGAGACGAACGTCACGCTACAAAATGGTTGCCAAGACAAGACAACACAGCACAGTTTCCCGACTGTAAATCATGCGGTCAACTGTGCTGGAAAATCAAATTCAGGGACATTCTTATAGAAACAACGCTTGGTTTTGTATAACTTAATATCATAACAGCAACAATAATAATAATAATGCCATAAAACATGGTGTTTCTCAGGTAAAGAAATTACTGAGATTTGTGAACCGAAAACCGATGGTTCATTATTTTCACAAGAGCTGACCACTGAACCCTAAATAAGCCACATAATTCTACTCCATACCCTTACACCTTCTGTCTTTCAGATCAATTTTAATAATTTCCTCCGCCAAACGTCATGGCGGAGTGGTTAACACTCCTGCTTTGTATTCGGGACGTCCCGGGTTCATACTCGGCCCGGACACCGGACAATCCTGACAAGTTTTTCGTTAATTTTTCTCAGTCCCTCCAGGTAATTTTCTGGAGAGTGTATTCCATTAAACCACCACTACTACCTTCTATACATTTTACAGATTCATTATTCAATAAATATCCCGCTTTCCGTGAGATACTTTGCCATTAATTTTCAAACAACTTTCTAGTCGTTCTTGTCCTCCGGACAACTACAATTTCTTTTCCAAATCAGCCGCTCGAATGGATTTATTACCAATACATACTGCGTATCGTCTCTTGCAATACGTATAGATTGTGTTATCATTCAGGCGGTTCAGAAACGTGGAGTGATTGTGCTAAATAGCAAACTATCACATAAAATATACAACCTGTGAGTGGTAAGTACACAGTTTAACAGCAAGGCTGAACATTTCTATTTTAAGTAACAACACAGTGAGAAGAAAAAGGCTCATACAATATTAACTGATTGTCTGCAGGGGCCCTTGCGCAATCAGACTCAGGTGCTGAACGACGAACTGGAACATTTTAAGCACCATTAGAAATTTAGTTGAGCGTGTAGTAACTTGAACGCTCGATGCAGTTAGACGACTGACTTTTAACCCAAAGGGCCGCCGCTCTCACTTTCACGT